>NMRB01001196.1:55964-89243 GCA_002633025.1 Notospermus geniculatus
CTTTCCTACGAGGTCATCTATGGCAGATTAAAGCACTATCTGTCGACTTTACACATAGACGAAGGGGAAACGCCGCATAGCATGAGGGCTGGCTGTGCGATCTCCCTCCGCTCATTAGCAGCTCCAAACTCGGACACTAACAGACAAATCCGGAGTCACGTGGGATGGTTCTCTGATACCTCCGTTTCCCACTGCACTCGCAGCAGACAACAAGATCAGGCTGATAACCTCGCCAAGGCCATGTCAAATCTCGGTGGTCAAACAAGTCATTTTGTAGAGTTCAGGGGCCTGTTTCATAAAATGACTTAAAGCTAATGGCACCTTATAACCAAATGGAAAATGCATTGAGTTAATGGCACCATAAGCTTTAAAAACACTTTATGAAACAGGCCCCAGCTCCTTACACTCTGCCATTATGCCAAATGTCACTCAGAGGTAGATCAATCAGTAGCCTAGTGTTAAGACGAAAGTTGGGGAAGCGACAACCATAAAAAGATTATCAGAATAATCTGCGTTTTCCGAACCTCTCCCTCCACATTCCAGCCGTGTTCAATTCAAATTAAATCAAATCTGGTGGAAAACAATATGTTACACCTCTCGTACGCATATGTATTTGTACTTGTTTTATGTATTATTTGGTGCTGGAGCTTGTAGTTGAGATTCTCCCATGTATTCAGTTCTTTTGATGGCACGACGGTATTTAGATATCGATGTAAACACAATTTGATCTCGATGTAGGCTAAACATACTGTATAATATGACTTATCCGGCCACCACGGCCAACCTGCGAACTACGCGAATTATTGACTATACACGATCCAGGCCAAGTTATGAAAGGCCTAGTCAGGCCGTTACATGGTCAATGGAAATCGTCTTACGGCTGGCGAGCATCGTAATGGATATCCCGCGGTGAGGATCAGTTTCACTTTTGTCGAATTGTAAATGACACGAATGATGTCAATTAAACCTAGGTCATCTGTGGAATAAAACTGCGGTCTGCCGTTGAAAAGAAAGGTGATGTGTAACCCTGACTAGGCCTTTCATAACATGGCCTGGATCGTGTATAGTCAATAATTCGCGTAGTTCGCAGGTTGGCCGTGGTGGCCGGATAAGTCATATTATACAGTATGTTGATTTCGAGATTACAATTACATGTACACGTCATGTGTTTGTATAAAATTCGTTGCCGTTCATTTTTCTTAAGTTTCATGGCAGTGCTTCGTTTGTGAGGTTAGTTTCTTCTTAGGTGTGTGTGGGGGGGGGGGGGAGTGCTTAGACTGGGGGCGAGGAAACTACCTCCTCGCTCCGCACTCCCCAGGCATCAGTCACCTGCGGGCCAGGCACGGAAGAGAGGAAATACTATCCGCCCCAACCTGAATCAGGCATGAAGGAAGCGGTCACAGGTATTGACTTTGCGGATACACAGTAAGCACCGCGTATACAATATATATGTTTACTCAGATCAGAAGCTCAAAATTCATCAAAATTAAAGCCTCACTCTATTGAATTCAGAAAGTGCTTACGTCCTCCGACGTTAGTGTAGTGTAAAATGTACTATGATCTATCTGAATACATTAGAGTTCTGCCCTCAGTTTTTTTCAATGTCTGCTGAAAACTAGGATTTGATTCTTTGACGTGCGTATCAGGGAAGTATTTTGGGGACCTTCAAGAGGCTATGAGACCTATACCTGCATTCTCCTAACACTTTGAAAATATCGTAAAATTCAATACAATGAGGCTTTGTTACAAATACTTTTGTAAAAACATTGCTGTTTGTAAAAGGTTCATGTTTTATGAAGACTGTTGTTGTTTTTTATTTTAAAAATGTACATTTTATGGAAATGGTCGATGACTGTTTTACGATTCTCGTTACCTATCGAAAATTTTATGAAAGAGGGTGTTCAGTTTTACACATCTAGGAGTACGATTTTACGATTCACGTGTAGTGTTTTTACGAAATTTGGCGAAATGCATTTAAAAAAAAAACAACTGGCTTTATAAAACGTGAACATTTTACAAACATAACTTTTCCTACCAGACGAAATGCAGATGTGCATGTGCGACGTTGGCATTTCCAAGCCAAACAGAATGAAATGGTCCATGGACCATGTGCTCACCTGTGTGAATGTACCAGAAGAATAGATGACAAATGTTAAATCGAAATTTTCCCGGGCAAGCCTTGAGTTCCAGGTACAGAGAGGACTCAGACACTTGATCACACCAACTCAGAAGGTATTAGGTCAAATAGCTACGAAACGTGCCACCAAATCACAAAATTTTGAACTTGAAAAGTAGGTCAAATCAAAAACCCATTACAGGTGTCATGTATCCTCATTAGATACACCTGCGATAAAAGTTTGGAGATGATCCAGTCATTAGTTTAGGAGTTATTGCACTTTATGTGTTTTAGGTTTTGGCCACTTGGTGGCCAAGCCAAGAATCGAATCAGGCCGAAATCTGGTGTCATAGGTCATATGACCAAGGGGTATATAATGTACCAAGTTTCAGATCAATAGCCCCAGCGGTTACGAAATGTGCCCTGCTAACGGACGACGACGACGAAGACGGACGCTGCACCACAGGTGAGCTGAAAATGTCTGCTGTTGAAAATGAACATACATGTAGCAGTCGTAAAGGACATTCTTCTGCACGGCACCAACACTGTGATCATCGTACACCATCGACGACAGGAGTACACCGGCATAGACGAACTTCCGGTTGGATACCATTATATGGGTTTGGAGATGCTTGTTCGTTTTTTGATGATAATCTGATAAAAGCGATATAACCACTTGCACAGGATTTACGACTGAATGTAGGTTTACCGGCCATTCGGGTATTTTGACCAAAAAGAACACTTACAGTACAGGGCACAATTGACATCCCATCTCCTTCGCGCACCCTGCGCGCAGTGTACGAAGCTCTATCGCGCACCATTCTCGCTACGTGCGCGAAGACTTCGCGAACACTGTGCGAAGGGTGCGCGAACATTTCTGCTGATGTTCGCGTGTCCTGTGCGAACTGTTCGCGAAGGGTGCGCGATTTTTGCCGCCTTTTTGGTTTCCTGCGCGAAGCTGACCCTCGTACTGTTCGCGCACATATTTTGTCTGCCATTTCTGCAGCCGTCTTCATGCATGTCATGGTGTAGGAGCAATCCAGATGGACAAGGGTCTATATTTTGTATACCGAATCCCTTGGAGTACTCGGGTGAGGATTGCTCATGTGTACGGGCCTATCTGCAATTGGAGTCCGTCTTCTATCCGCCAAAAACTTGCTGCGGAGGGAGCGAAATACCTCCCCACCACCAAGGCCATTGCAGCTTTCTTAAAAAGGTGGAAGAAGACGGAGTCAATTGTGGATCTGCCCCACACTGGGCGCCCCCCGAGACTCCTTCCGCACCAAAGGGATTGGCTTTCACGTACTATTGAGAGACAACCAGATATTGGAAGCAAGACACTCCATAATAGGTTCCAGCGCCTTTTCTTTAAATGCCACATTCGGACTCTCATGAGGCAGATCAAGAAGATGGAATGGACTCGGAGTCGCACGAGGTTAGTACCGTACTTAGGGGTGGGCTGGGCATGGTAGCCTAGGCCTACCGATGATTAGGCCTAGTACATGTAGTAATGGTTGACAGGCCTAGGCGCTAGGCCTAGCTAGCCTAACCCGAAAAATTTAGGAGGCCTAGGCCTAGGCCTAGGCCCCCCGATAGGCCTAGGCCTACCGGTAGGCCTACTGTATGCCTATTAAAAAACGGTCTTGGGTTGGGCTTGGCTGCCTCTGCTCTGGCCCCCAAATAGGCCTAGGCCTATGCCGTACGGTACCGCGGTAGGCCTACCACACCACACACCATTGATTGATAGCTAGGCCTAGGCCTAGACCTATGTCTAGGCCTAGGCCTAGCCTAGTCAATTTTTGGCCCGAAATGGTGCATTCGCTCGCCTCTCCGATCCCTAGGCTAGGCCTGACGCTACGTAGGCCTACTCAGGCTACTGTTCATATCCCGATCACTAATAGGCCCTACCGCGGTAGGCCTATCAGGCAAAATGCCGATCTCACACTGACATGACCCGAGCTATTATAGTGGCAGCTGATGACATGCATGTCACAAGTCAAATTTCCCACCTGCGCAGAATTTGTGTTCACTGCTTCCTAATGCGCATGGCATTGCACTTCCGTTTTATATGTTTTTACCATACACATACACATGCCATATGCCATGTCTGATGTGCGTTGTTGGTTGTGGCATGGGATCATCAGCATGATCAGGGATGGGATCCGTCCTAGTCACGAAACTCACGACTTCGAATATTTGGGATATTCTAATCATAACTAGGCTAGAGGGGCCTATGATGTTATGTTAGCCTATGTTCGGATACCGTAGCCTAGTTTTCGTTCTAGGCCTATAGGCCTAAGGCCTAGGCCTAGGCCTAGATCCGTCTGTCTGCACTGCATGTCAGTCCTGTGCTGTTCATGTGTTGACACTCACCACCATGACCACCGGAGCCGCACCAGCCTGGACCACCACCAGTCATGCCAAAGCATGCCAGTTCACATACAATATAGCTAGGCCTAGGCGTACACAAGCATGACAAGCATGAACTCACCCATGAACATGATGAAGCGTCGCTCACGCTGTGTGTCATCTGCAGGGCTTGAATTGAATTTTACCACGGCCACCATAGCCATCTTGGGCTTGGGTGCCCAACCCCAAACATGTGCAGAGCGGCCTTTTGGTGCCCCCGTTAATCTTACTTGACTTTATAATTAGGCCTACCCGAGGCCAATGGCAGTGCCCCACAGAACTTTAAATTCAAGCCCTGCATCTGCTCCAGCTTTACCAATGTTTACAATAATTAGCTAGCCTAGGCCTATCGTTGTCGTATTGGTGGAATTAAAAATAGGCCTAATAGGCCTATCATATTTTTATAGCCTGGAGTGGCTGCTAGGCCTAATTAATTTTAATAGGCTACCGTATACCTAGGGTACAAAAATGGACCGTAGCTAGCTTAGCTAGGCATCTATCTAGGCCTAGGCCTAGGCAGGCTAGGCCTAGGCCTACATCTAGGCCTACCGTATGTGTAGGCCTACTGGTGGTAGGGTAGCCTAGGCGTACAGTTGCCTATAGTATGCCTCTGACCAGACTACAAAGGCCTCAGGCTGGATCCATGATTGACAGAAATGGGGGGGGGGGGTAGCTTGATGCCGCCCGCCCTAGGTGGTGAGCACCGAAAGAACGAAGCCCAAATGGGATGTCTGGGGGCCCTCCCCCCGAAAAATTTTACAATTTTAAGTGCTTGTATATGCATTCCTGGCATCTGAGAGCAATATGCATTTTCCTGGCATTTGAGAGCAATATACTTGAATTTTTATGTGATTAAATTTNCCCCCCCCCCCCCCCCCCCCCCCCTGTATCCGGCCCTGCACAGGCCTACATGTGAGGCCTGTTATCTATGGAGGAAGTGCAGCGACGATTGTGACGTCACTGCCGTGACGAGAGGCCGCCATGTTGGACGTCACGTCCAACGCATTCGTAGCTTCAAATGACGTCCAACATGGCTGACTTGCGAATTATGACGTCAATGATGACGTCACGAACTCCTCACTCGACCTCAGTACCTGTTTTGTCACTGCATGTCACATGTTGTACTGCGGGGTGATGTTTTGCACGTGTATGTGTGCCCTATACGTTTCACTTTCATTCAGTTCCAGGTTGATTATGATGCCAGAATATACATGTATGTACATTCATTCACCATTGTGTACCTCTCTCTGGCATGTCTGGTATTCTTTCTGCCTGAATCCTCTGTCGTGTCTGTTGTGTACAGTACTGCACCTCTCTTGTAGCTGTAGATATCTGAACCTCTGGGTGAACACACCTCTTTTGCTGTTTAATGCTTAATTCAGTATTGATCTGTGTTTGCTCACTGGTTTTAGTACCATCATCTAACACCAGCTAAGCAATGGGAAAGGGTCACTTTCGCCTATAGTCATGCATATCACTTAGCCATTTTGATCAATTTCATTTTCTTTAGTAAATGCCATTGCATTTTTCATTTCTGCTTGTTGTGGTTTCCAATTACCCTTTTCTAATTTACCATAGATTGTCATAAGTACATTTATGTTAATGCCCTTGTAAGCGTGTTAAAGCTATGGATAGGGAGTCAGAAATGCTGCATTCATCCCTTATTACATGTACTGGTACTTTAAGTCTTGTAACCTTTTTATAAAAAATATTACATCATCTAATTTGGTACTAAACACTCACTCTTTCCAGATATTGCCAATTCATCCGACCGGCTAACCGGAAGAAGAGGTTGGCTTTCTGTACTCAGTGCTATATGAAGAATGAGCAGTTTGGTGATTCCATTTTCACTGATGAAACGTCATGTTGGCTTAAAAAGAATGGCCGTGTCATGTTTCACCGAAAAGGTCAACCCCAAATGATTGGGAAAGTTAAGCATCCGTTGAAGGTAATTTTTTATGTTTTCTGTAAATGTGATTGGCTCATTTATATCCAGTTACCTCAAAATATGATATGATACGATGAGCTGGGTGTGAATGCTTGATGCTGGGATACATGGTTGCTATGGATAACAACCTGCTTAATTCTGATTGACTGAAACCGCAGGGGCTTGTATGACTCCCAGGATCACAATCCCATGTACATTGTACAGGTTTGTACATTACCCTTAATCTTACAGCCAAATTAAAATTTCTGCCATCCCAGTGATTCCCTTGTCTTTTAATCTCATTTAAAGCCAGACACTATAGACAGATGGGTTATAATCGACGAGCCTAGTCTCGGTCACCCAGCCGCTGTTTCCAATCTGGGGAACCGTAGCAGTACTGTGTTGCTGGCTGCGCAAGACTACACACAGCATTGGGGATTCCCCAAGGGGATTCCCAAAACCTCGATGCAGGATAATGCTATTAATATGTGGTTCTATACACTATGCACGCCTGTAGATGAGGTTGCACTATTATTTCGGCCGAACTGGAGAGTGAGTAGCGGTGCATAGTGTGCGGCTTTAACATAAAGAATCACAAAATTGGCCAAAATACATAAAAATGCCATTTTCAATTATATAACAAGTTAAAATCTACAACGAACAGGCTTATTTGATTAAGAGGTACCATTTTTCTATCTATTGATAATACATTTATGGGGTGTAAATCCAATCGTTCAAAAGTTAGCTGTACATCGTGTCCCATTCTCCTGTACAAACCTCGGTTCTCTGGTCCAATGGTAAAGTCAGTGTCCTAGATTCAAAGTCAATTCCTCAGAATTGAGCAGTCGGTTTTCATGGCTATACAGCATAAAACGATAGAGGGGTTTCCCCTAAATACTTTGGTGGGGGATAACCTTTTACAGCAAAGAGTTCTTCTTTTTCCCTTTTGCCCCCGAGCTAGTAATCACCACTGACCTACTTTCCGGACTTAGAATTCTTCTGGCAAAATTGCAAAAAAACACCTATTTTCAAATAATTAAATAAAGAAGAAGGGAACTGAAAAACAAAGTTTTTCTGTGCTTAAATGTTTTAGAAGAGATGAAATATGATAATGTAAAACGTTCATGGTTCCTACCGTCTGCCTACAGGGCCAACCAGTGGCCCGAATTTGGGGTACCGTGAGGCCATTTTTGTCCGGATTGGTTTTTAGGAGCCCACTGCACACCCATCTTGGGTCCAGGGGGCCTGAATTTTTCAGAATCCACAGACATGTACCCGAATATGATGAAAACATCATTTTTAACTATCCAGTATACCAGCACCCCCCAAATGTGGACCCCCAAAATCACGAAATATTTTTGGCATTCATTCAAATGTCAATATTAAAGGGTTAATCTTTTCCAAATCATTGTCTCCATCACATTTATCACCCCAGACAAGTAAAGCCAGACCCAGAATTAGGCCAGGTATCAATTTACAGCTCTCTAGTCCTTTAAATACCAATGATTTGGTGCCCCTGGAAAGCTTACAGATCAACAGCCCATTTCAAAGTGGGCGTGGCCCCCAAATTTCAAGGACCCATAACTCGGAAACGGTTAAAGATATCGAGCTGAAAATTTGGATATCTGCATTTGGCATCATAAGGATTATTTAGGAATGTTTTGAAGCGAATCTAAGACGTAGTGCTACAATTTTTCTGTAATCTGTGTGATTTGACATGGAATGACCATATGTCTCTATACCCCGGGCTCCAGACGGTCAGTCTCATCGTGAACATTTCCCAGTATGATTGCTACATAATTTTTGCTGTTTTTTTTCACTCACCCTCGGTCCTCAAGTTAAAACAGCCAAAGAATTACAACACAGATATTCTTTGAACATGAAGATACCACGCACAGTATCATTTGTTTATTAAATATATTTTTCCAAAATTCAACAGCTGTAAATAGTTTGAATGTGTCATTAACTTGTAATTGTACAATTTGAAAACATCTGCAACATAACATGTAAAGAATCAATACAATCATTTTGGATATTGTTTTCCTCCTCATTCATATTGAGAGGCACCAGTTTGTTTTCCTCCTCATTCATTATTAACACTAAGAAAAGACAAGTACAAAAATCAACACACGAAATGATAATATACAGAAAGTCAATTTCCAGAATATTTGCAAATTTTCGACCCCAACCGTGGGTTTCTGATTGTAAATTTACAGCCTGAAGAATAGCCCGGTTGGGTTGAAAACTTTGCAAATATTCTGGACACTTACTTCCTGTATATTATCGTTCATTATTAACACTATTGAAAAAAGTAATATTTTTAATTACCAGAACAATTAATATCAAAATTGCTATGTAATTTTAATTTATTCAAATATAACTTTGAAATATGAGCAACTTCTTTGAGTAGGCTGATTGTTTACCAGTGTTTTTTTGCAGGTTCATGTCTGGGCTGGAATCAGCAATTTTGGGGCCACCGACTGCTGTATTTTCAATGGGAACATGGATGGAGAAAGTTACAGACAAATCCTCAAAGTAAGTAAGGCTTGCATGAAATACATGGTGATATAGATAATATTGAAATTTACCTTTTACCGTAATACCAATATACCGGTACATTAAAGAATGTTTTTTGGTAACATTTTTCCCAACAAGTTTTTCATTACCTTGGAGCTTGGAGGAATTAGCTTGGAGGTAACTCATTTTCACGAAAAATTCTGATTTTGTAATGTAAACTAGGTAATGGCAAGTGAAGAATTTGACATCAAGTGCAGTTAATATTAGGAAAGCAAAGTTTTTTTGCAAAATGTTAAAAATTAGCATGTCATGTCTAGGTAATGAAAAATAAGTTTGGAAAAATTTTCCGAAAGAAGAACATGCCCTTTTTGGCTTGTCACATACATGACATCCATTAGTTGCACAATCAAATATGATACCAACAGCAAATTCGCCGCTGCAAATTTATTAACTTGAAAATGGTAAACTTCATTCTGTTAGATCATTATAAAGGCCTTAATCTGCACTTTACTGCATCAATGCATGGTAAACATTATCAAAAAATTGACGTCAGTGCAGTAAGGCATTTCTTACGTATTAAGTATAATTCCTCCAAGGTAGTAATAAATATAGCAGTTACTTATCTTACATTGTCTAATGTTTGAAGACTGGCTGCCGTGACCTGTTCAATTTATTTTGTGAACAATGATAATCCATTTGTTCCACATGTAATTTATAGGGGCCTACATTTGCAGACCGACCATATACATGTACTGACTGACGGACACGTTAAAATTACAATTTCTCGTGTTCTTTACATTTGATATTCAAACACAGAACAAGCCAAAATATGAAATGGTCCATGAACACAAGTCTAATGACAGAGGGGGGTACATATCACTGTCAGTCATGAGCAATCTGGGTCAAGTGATTCCCGAGTAGGACTTGATTTGGGCGCCACCTGGTGGCCATGATATTGGATGTCCAATCAAGCGAAAGCTTGGTGTTTTTAAAGGTACCCATCCAATGCATGTTTATCCAAGATATGAAGTCACTTGGTGAAATAATGACAAACTGTGGCAGGTTCGTTACTTTTGTCGAACTTTGACCTCAGTGACCATGAAAAGTATACCAAATCAAGAACCCGTCGCCGTTACTATGTTATGTATCCTAATTGGATACACCTATGATAAAAATTTGGAGATCCAGTCATTAGTTCAGTAGTTCTTGCACTAAGAGTTTAATCTTACCGAAACTTGGTGTCATGGGTTGTCTTACCTGGGGGTATATAAGTACAGAGTTTCATACAAAAAATAGCTTGGGCAGTTACAAAACGTGCCCTGTTAACGGACAACAACGGAAGCTGCACCATCGTAATGGCTGGTATTCATAAAAGCTAGCAAATGCTTTTGCTTCAAGTTTTGTAGTACTGGTACATTTACATTGGACCTCGCAGTGCAAATCTTAGGTAAAAGCATTTGCTAACTTTTATGAATACCAGCCATTAGCTCACCCCAGTGAGCTAAAAATTGAAGGTTGGTTGAAACACTGCTCGTGCTAGTTATAAAAGACCCACGCATATTTTCTATTTCCGTAAAGATTAAATATGATTTCTTTCCAGGAATACCTCCTGCCATTTGTGGAGAGAATAGGAAATGGTTCCTGTCGATTCATTCAGGACAATGACCCAAAACACAAGGCCAAAGCGGTATTGGATTTTCTTTCTCCGTCAATATACTTCGATATGGTATCTACATGTAAAATGAAACCAATTAGTTGTGGAAAAATATGATTTGACGTATAACAAATTGCAACATTATTTCTTTTTGCTTTATATGGTTTATTATACCCTTCCAAACATGTGATAAAAAGACCCTTCAACTCCGACCCTCCGAAGCAGGTAAATTTGCATAAACAAATATGGCCGGCCCTGTGAACCATCTTGCTGGGGGCAAAAGTGAAAAAAGAAGAACTCGCTGCTGTAAAAGGTTATCCCCCACCAAAGTCTTTTGGGGACACCCCTCTATCATTTTCTGCTGAAAACCCATGAAAACGGACTGCTCATGCATTCTGAGGAATTTACTTTGAATCTAGGACACTGACTTTCTCATTGGACCAGAGATGTGAGAATGGGACACGATGTACAGCTAACTTTTGAACGGTCGGATTTACATCCCATAAGTGTATTACCAACATAAAGAAACATGGTACCTCTTAATCAAATAAGCATGTTCTTTGTAGCTTTTAACAAGTTGCATAATGAAAATGGCATTTTTATGTATTTTTACCCATTTTGTGTTTTCTTATTACATAACTACTGTCCAGCAAACAATTTAGAACTTGCTTATCTGCTTCTTAGTCACCATGTTTCTATGTATTGGTAGTACATTTATGGGGTGTACATCCAACCATTGAAAAGTTTACTGTACCGTACATCGTTTCCCATTCACCTGTACAAAGCTCACATCTCTGGTCCAATGAGAAAGTCAGTGTCATAGATTTGAAGTCAAATCCTCAGAATTGAGCAGTCGGATTTCATGGCTATACAGCAGAAAATGATAGAGTGTGCCCCCAAAAGGCTTTGATTGGGATAACCTTTTACAGCAGATAATTCTTTTTTTTCCCAAAAATGGGGGCTTGCCCTACAGCTAATCAATGTACTATGCACTTTAGATTTGCATTTGAAAGTACTTTTTGTGTGATGTTGGGAAGGGTAAAGCAAAAAGAAGTTATGTTGCACTTTGTTGTAGGTTCGCCCTTATTTTTATCCTGTGCTAAATACTATGTTTCACTGAGCTAAGAATTAGGCATGTCGGATGATTAATGCTGCACGTTTTGTTTTCAGACACTCAATTGGCTGAAGGAGAAGAATATAAACTACTTCGAAACACCTCCAGAGTCACCGGATCTAAATCCAATTGAGAACTTGTGGGCAGCATTGAAGAGGTATGAAATAGTTAGGTACTGTTACATTTAATTGAAAGTGATGTGATCAGGATTTGTGGAAATGGTCATTTCTTGGTCACATTGGTTAGAGGGTTTCAGCAAGATACAGTCATTACTTTACATGAAAGCATTTGATCCTTAGCCACGGTGATACATGTAATTTGATATTTTCATTCCTATCTGTTGGTAATAGCAAGAATATATAAGTACCAAGAATGTACAACTCAGTAATCAATCAAAAGGGTGGGCATTAAGTTACTTTTTCTGATAATAGAGGGCGTACGGTAATTATAGGCCTTCTAATTAAATAACCAATGTTTAGAATTAAGGGTTGTTGACTGAATTGTATTATTTAGAATAACGTCAATATTCTTATGTAAAGTTACAGACATATTACTGGCATACAAAATGTTTTTGATTTTGGTGAAACCATGGATTTGTTGTTTAGGTCAGAGTGCCCGACCCAGAGATCAAGTACGATATCAATTTGTCGAAAATATGGTTCATTCAAAAACTGCTCTGTAGCTCGCTTATTTCTGATTGGATACACCTGCGGGAGGTGTCATTTTGTTCGTAATGATCTTCCCTACACAATAATCCTTCACAAATTAAGATCCCTTCAGTTACAGGGTCACCAGAGGCAAATTAGTAAACTCAGTTTTGGCACATATTTGGAGTTGTACATTCTTGGTACTTATATATTCTTGGTAATAGATGTATATTTCAAATATCAACACGTTCCAGGCAAAAGTGTGACCCACGAATTTTCGTTTCATATGCAACAAACCGTGTCAACACTGGTGTGGTAATTATGGTTTCCGATCTCAAGATCGGAAACCATATTGTGTTTGGTCATGGTGTCTGTCTGTGTGTGTGTGTGTGTGTCTGTGTGTGTGTCTGTCTGTTCAGTCTGTCACACCTGTAACTTTGTTCCTGCAAGAGCTACAGACCTGGAAATGTGACCTACCCCCAGGTTTCATGACCTGAGCTACAAGATGGAATGAAAATTTCCAGTCTCCGATACCTGGTTCATGGTGAAATTGATATATCAAAAGTTGAGATTTTGTCTGTCACACTCTTGTTTCTTGAATAACTTGTCTCCGAGGCCAGNTTAACCATTTCCTATAGGTTCAATCAAGGATCCCTGTTCCAGTTACGCAATACTTCTCAAGGTCAGAGGTCAAGGTCACAGTTAACTAGCTCTAGAGTGCAAACTTCTCATCGGAAACCACTGACATCGCTCCGATGTCCTTCTCTTGTTTTTGAATGTAATGCAGATATCAGGTGTAGATGAACATCTGTCAATTACTGTTCCATACACAGGAGATGTACAGTACCATACTTTGACATTTTCCAGATTTCTTGAGGAAGACTACAAGCCAAAAGATCAGGCTAGTCTAGTTGAGGGCATCAAGGAATTCTGGAAGCACCTCAAAGTGGAGACATGCCAGAAGTACATTAACCATTTGAGGAAGGTTGTCCCCAAGGTCATTCTGATGCGTGGTGGTGCTTCTGGATACTAGGTAAGCATCAACAATTGGAAGTTATTGCTTGGAGTACATTGTATGATTGACATACAATGAACACGTGGAGAAAAAGGAAATAGAAGGAAATGAAAATTAAAATCGAAAATGATGGGGAACCTAGAACAGATTTCAACAGAATTTCTTTTTGAGACCCGGCCATATTTGCTTTACATGCATATTTATCCCTTCGAAAGGAGGGTTGACTTGAAGTGATTTTTAGCTCACCCGTGAGCTATAGTCGTCATGTGGTGTCCGTCGTCGTCGTCTGTTAGCAGGGCACGTTTTGTAACTGCTGGAGCTATAGATCTGAAACTTGGTACATATATACCCCTAGGTCAGATGACCTATGCACCAAGTTTCGATCCGATTTGACTCTTAGCTTGGCCACCAGGTGGCCAAAGCAAAAAACACAAAAAATGGCTCCCTCTAAATTACCTTTATGTGCATGTGATGTTTTGGCCTGATCAGACATCAAATATGGCCGCCAGGTGGCATAACCCAAAAATCATTGAAGTCCTGCAACTTGGGAATGACTTGATCCAGATTGCTCATAACTGACATGTACAGTCATGGACATTAGTTTATCTACACCTGATAAGTTGAATATTTCAAATAGTACTGTCCCGATCTTAACACGGTTTGATCCATATAAAAGTACATCTTGTTGGCCATATTCCTGCATCACAATTTTGGCAATTTGGAAGTACATGTATCGTAATTACGTAATAGCTCATCAGAAAAAATCCTAAAAATCAACATTTTTATTATGTAATTTTTTTGTGACTTTTGTTGCAGTTTTGATAGAGTGGCACCTTCTAAAGATCATGGACTTTGTTTCAGCAAAATCTGTTGAGTGCTTGCTGAGATATTTGAGATTATCAAAATTTCGATAATTTGAGATTTTTGAATTTTTCACGAAATTTTGATACCAGAGGACAGAGTTCACCAAAAATTGAAGAAGTATGAAGTTTTGGAACATTTAGCTTAAACTGGTTAGAAGTTAAGTATGTTCTTCAAAATATCAATATTTTGATACTTTGAAAAATATGCATTATTTCTGCCCAGTGAAGGCAAAAAGTTCCAAAATTTTGTAAATCCATTTTCTGAGGTTGGCTTTATCTAGTGGCGTCAAAATTTCCTACAAAACACGAAAATCTCAAATTATCAAAATTTTGATAATCTCAAATATCTCAGCAACCACTCAACGTATTTTGATGAAACAAAGCTCCAAATCCTTAGAAAAATCCACTCTACCACATCTGCAACAAAAATCGCAAGTTGATTTTTAGTGTTTTTTTCTGATGAGCTATTACGTAATTACGATATTTTCAAATTTCCAAAATTTTGATGCAGAAATATGGCCAACAAGATGTACCGGTACTTTTATATGGAACAAACCGTGTTAAAATTGACCCAGTAGTAGGCCCCTATTCAACGTATCAGGTGTAGATAAACTAATGTCCATGACTGTACCTCTCTCTGTCATTTCACTATTATGTCCAAACGGGTGAGCACATGGTCCATGGACCATTTCATTTATGTGATGTTTAAATAATGTAAAGCTGAAAGAAATTTAGTTGAATGTGTTCTACGTTGAACCATATTTTTCCTTACTGAAAGGTTTTCGGACCATTGAAGGTAAAACCTAACTGTTCCCAATTAAACATGACGGAGACAGACAAGCAGATACCACCATTGCAAGCTTCTGCATTTACTGGGGTGTTGAGAAAGCAGTAGCCCGTAACGTTGCGTCAACTTTCTTGTAGGTTCTGCTCCAAAGTTGTTGAGGCATTTCTTTGGACTTATCAAGAAAGTTTGCAATAAGTTTCTGCTTCGCCGCTTCTCTGCGCCTAGGGGACAGTGCCTGCTTATGTTTGGATCCATTTGTGCATCTGTCCTTTAGTTCTTCCGCAGTGTATACGGCAAAGTATACTGCCTTGAGAAATGCAGACTCCTCCCGCCCCTCAGCAATTTCCAGTGCATCGGATAAGAGGTTGGGGGGCAGTATAGCTGAATTGTCATCAAAGATTACTTGGTCTTTGTAGCAGCCAATGCAAACTTTTCTTTTCTTTGGGCCTACTTGTACATTGTCACCCGTGTTGTAAGATACCCTTTTACCTGCTGTATTGGTAGACTTGTCAGGTACCCAGGTGTCACCTAATTCATATGCATCTATTGCAGGTGCAGCTTCTGCTTCCATTGCATTTTCATCATTTGCAAAGACTATGTCCCGATCGTGGATTGGATGAACCTCAACCTCAACTTCCACCTCTCCCTGGTCAGTTACCAGTTGCATGTCCTGAGGAACTTCCTGTATGCCTATTCCCACCACAGGCAATGCATTTTCAACATTCTCCACTGGATCAATCAACATATTCCCACCAGCAACTTGAATAAATTGCACCTGT
This sequence comes from Notospermus geniculatus, assembly GCA_002633025.1. Lineage (NCBI taxonomy): Eukaryota > Metazoa > Nemertea > Pilidiophora > Heteronemertea > Lineidae > Notospermus > Notospermus geniculatus. The sequence goes on from NMRB01001196.1 coordinate 71,793, forward strand.
GGCTGCATTTCAGGAATTTGATTTTCAAATTGCTTATCTTTCTTTGTGTTCTCAACTAAAGCAGCAGTCTGTTCCTCAATCGCTTTCAGGCGTACCAGAATTTCTTCTTGGAGAGGACAGTGCGGGCAACACAACTGCCGCGTTCCAGCGTCGTCCGCAATTACTAAATTTCCACGGATGTATTCATCCACCTAAAATGTGAGGAGAACAATTGATATACCATACATACGTTGTACAATATTGGCCAGAAGTTATTAACCACCTGATATTTGTAAACTACTCCATGATTACTAGAAAAAAATTTGTACAATTCTCACCTCATGGGGGTGAGCAGGGCACGTTTCGTAACCACTGTATTGCTAATGATCTGAAACTTGATGCAGTAACTCCTGAAGTAATGTCTGGATCACCTCCAAATGGCAAATTATGCCAAATGATGGACAAATGAGCTAACCTACCAGTACCTTTCTTCAAAATATGCTGAATAATAAGTGGGCCTATTGGCGAATCACATAATAATTTCCTAATACCAATTGGTTAATAAATTCTGACCAATATTGTACAGTCATGACAGAGATTTATGCACATTATTCTCATTTGTATTATGCCATGCTTTTAGATGTTTGATGCACAACTCCAAATGCATCATGACCATCTTTTGTTTTCCTACTTAATGTAGTGAATGTCACATTTTCATCCTGTCATTATGTAAGGTTTTACACCTGAAACTTCCGTGAAAAACAATCAGCAGCAACCTAAGAAAAAAATAGCTGTCATGGGTAAATGGTTCTGAAAGTGAATAGCCCTTATGTATCAATAGATGAAACGTACTTGTATTGCTAATTCAAGTTATGCAGAAGGAAAACATCACTTACTGGAAGTTATGCTTTCTACCTGTGTACTGTTACCTTTCAATCTGTTCATCACAATGTACTTCAGTGTCCGAGGCTTTGTTCTTGTCCATCACATACCAAATCAGCTCACCATGAATAAACCAGGTGTTCTTGCCCAAATTAAATACCATTCCAAATCCAAGGAAAGAGTTCCAGATATGTACAGTTGTGTCAACAATGCTGATCTACCACGATATGAACAGAAGGTAACAGATGCTTTCACTTCAGTTCTGTTCAGCAACACATAATTTGTACAGCAAAATGTAAATCAAAGGCATTTGGTTGTCTTCATTCATATTGCCCAGTTGTGTCTTTTCTGTGGTCAGGTTGAGTGATAAGTGTGTTGACCTTTGATATATTCCAGAAAATTTTCCCGCATTACATGTATAATACAGGGTGTTGGGGTGGGTCATTGCGATAGAAAAAAAATGAGACAGAATGCACACAGAAGTGTACCCAAGGAGAACCAACAGTTTGTTGATTTCAGCATTGTGAAATTTGACTTTGTCCATTTATACAATTGTTCTCTGGTGTAACCTTGGGTCTTCTTCCTGGCACATTCGCCTGCAGTGTATTGTCATGGGAATAGGCAATGGAAATATTAAAGGGCCTCTAGAGGCAGCCAGCATGGCAGGGGAAAACCACGGGGAAAACCCAGGTTGAATACCTCGTACCAGTGATTATTACGTTAAAGTGGCGCCGCCTGGCCGAAGAACCGGTACTGATAGTAGCCTAATGGCGAGCTGCCTCTAGAGGCCCTTTAAGTACCATATGATACAAATGAGTGATCATATATACTTAAGACTGTTGATCACGTTAAAAAATTGTTATTTTGGGTTCCTATTACAGTTGTTCCTGAATCCTGACAGTTCATGCCACCTAAAGTACGGTCTAACCTCATCATAACTTCTATTCTATGAGATCACATTCCATGCTTTTCTTATGAACTACATATGTAAATGTCCTCAAGAGAGGTCAGCTGGCAGCAGTACACAATTGTGAGCCGCTCTGGCAAAACCCATTTGGTCTCAATTTGGTAAAATCCAACGCTTGTCGTCATTCATGTTCGTCACCATGGATAACCCTATACAATGGACTTCATAAGTGGGTTTCTCCCGAAATATCCAGTGCAGAGACTGTCAGGATTAAGGAACAACTCTATCAGAGGTGTTTACTATTCATGACTGTCAGTGTCAGAGTACCATGAAAAGATGACATCACACCTTATGTAATAATGGCCCCTGAAAGCACGGTGAGATTGCCATGTCTCAAAAACCCATGGGTTTTCAGACACTGATTTCTCGAACCCCAGCAATTCATAGGTGTGACTGCAAAAAAAACAGGGGATTTCATGTAGTGTAACCACAGCTGATGCCAGACACAGTCACCCAACTCATTTTTGACTGATCTTCTGATTTATCATTGGGTAACTATCTGCATATACAGTTTGCGAAATCATGGTATGGTCAAATATTACATGATAAACTAAACATTGGTGTATGGCGGTCAGTATTATGTTAGTATGACAGTATACTGGGCCCCCGACTGTCAGTCATGAATAGATAACAACAATCTGTTTGACACTTGATCAGGAGCCAACAATTTGTTTAATGCAGGGTTCATTCAACAATCTAAACCATTTTATAGTTAGATATAACAAAACCAAAAACAACTATAAATCCAAAAGGAATCAAGTCAAAAAAGTTTATATCAAATAATTACCTTTAATATTTTCAGAGTCATTTGGAAAACAATTGCAATAATACAACTTGCTAAATCATGCCAGTGGGATGTGCGATACAGGTATACTTCATACATACATCAAATAGTTCTTTCTTGATGAAAAGAAGTTACTCTAAGTACAACAATGTTCAAATCCATAGGAAAAAGAAACGTACATATGATGTGATATACACAGATTGCGAGTGTTCCACAAGAAAAATGGAAGCTGGGCCTTTGTATTTGAATGTTCTTTGTTTTCAATAGGCATGAAGGGTTAGTAATGGTATCACAGTGAATTGAACTTCTCAAGTCATGTAAAGAATGGAATTTCATTTTACCAAAGCAAGAAATCCTCATGAAAATTTAATTTCTACCCAAAAATAACCAAAAAAAAAAATGAAAATGAAAGTTGACTTGAAGTAATTTTCCTGATAACCTATTACACATACATTATGCTATGATACTTCCAATATTTTGATGCAGAAGTATGACAACAATATCATCTTCTTCACAGAATAAACCGTGCAACTGAAGGTACATGTACTTGAATATTAAAGGTATCAGATATTTCACAGCATCCTGTGTTTGTGAACTTATGTCCATGACTGCAAAATAATATTACCATTAACAAATGTGTACAGTGTAAGATTAATTTATTGCAAGTATTGTGTTGAACAATGAACATCAGACAGGAAATGATTGTACAATGGATTTGTTGTGCTGCTACAATCATTTCACATAACACCAACAGCTGTTAATGTTATATGCAATGATTAAAGCCTGCCGCACACGTGAGCTATCTGCTGAGCAAAAAGTTATTCGAGACCGTTTGCTCAGCAGATAGCTCGCGTGTGCGCGTAATTTCTCTGAGTTTTTTGCCTCGCGAGGCAGAAAACTCCCGTGTGCGCGTATTTTTCGGTGAGCTATCTGCTGAGCAAACGGTCTCGAATAAGTTTTTGCTCAGCAGTTAGCTCCCGTGTGCGGCAGGCTTAAAGGAGCTGGACGTCCAAGTTGTAAACACTCACTCACTGGTTCTCTATCCACGCGACGCCTGCGGTGCTGCCACCTATTATCGGTGAGATGCACTGACGTGAATATCGTGAGTGAGTTGCATTGGACCGGGCACCAGTCTAACGATCCCGGGGCGCTACTGGTGCTGCCACCTTCACGAAGGAATAAAACTAGTTTGCTGGCCACTGTTGGTAAACAAATCAGTTTGTTTACAACTTGGACGTCGAGCTCCTTTAAGTTCTGACTAAACATTTTCATATTATACAATGAATTTCCACCTATATACACTGACCAAAGTCATATTGGCTCCACCTGATAAATACTGTGGGTTTTTAACACCTTTTCCCATTTTCACAGTGTGAAAAAGGCGAGTCACATAATGTGACATTTACCACTTTTCATTCGAGGAAACCTTCAGATCTACATAAGCGTAAATGCAGTTTTCTTGCACGTGAACATCATATGCTAAATAAATGCATTGGAGAATTTTGTCCACATTGTTATTGTCTTTCTATGATGAAAACATAGAAAACATTTATGTCAATTGTTGATTAAAGGGAGACATGCGAAAGATATTGCCCGGCGGGCACAAGTTGTCTGTAGAGCTGTCAGTGAGTTTCAAACACTTTTCTAACCAAACGTATCTAAAAAACACAAGACGTATCTAAAAACACACCACGAGCTCATAAATTCGTGAGCTCGGGGTGTGTTTTACAAACTAGTGTTTGTTGGTTAGATACGTGTTGTAAGCTCACTATAGCTCTACAGGGGCCTGTGATATAGCGTAGTGTCACCGTGTATTAACAGACGGCGCTACAACTCAGAAAACTTGTGCCCGCCGGGCAATATTTTTCGCATGTCTCCCTTTAATACAACAACGCTAAACCACTGTTCCAATGTTCAGAAATACCGGTAGGATTTACAGGAGTGGCTCAATCTCACTTTGATCAGAGTTGTATTTCACGTTTCTAGTTCATTATACAAGTTACAAAAATTTACAAACAAGGTCCAATGATTGCGGACAACTTTATGCAAATCAAGTGTGCAATGATTGTACACAACATTTTTATTAGTGTTGTTAAAAAGACATTAACCACCTCTGAGACACGTGTACATTTATCATTATCAGAGGATATTTTTCTACTTAAAGGAATGGTTCGTGTGCTCAGACTTCAGTACATGAAGCACTTACCTTGGTTGGTAAAATCATTACGTTGCACTTACCAGCTTCTTCAAGATAGCCTGGTCTGCAGCTGCCACTTCCTGTCGGTAGTCGATTGCATCGGGCACGGGTACATTATTCGGCTGCTGTGCAGTTCCAGTGCCGAGTATATTGATAGCCTGTAGTATTATAAAAAAAACATGCATCAGAGAATTGCAATGTACATCGTGATGATACATTAAACCTGCAAATCAATTGCAGCAACATAAATATGACAGTCCATGTACTTTTTTCAATGAGTGTAAATACATAGGCCTACATTTGCCAGATATCCAATGATTTAATAGGCAGCAGCATCTTTTTTACATAATGGCACTTTGGTGACTGGGTAATGAAAAGAATGAGGTTCACAAGTTTAATGCACTGTTTCCCTTATGGCCACCAGCCAACAATTGATTCGTACTGGCACAATAGCCTACGTCATCTGACCAAGGGTACAGATGTATCATTATCAAGTTTCAAGACAATATTCCAAACATTAACAAACAGATTGACGATGATCGACGACAGACACTGCAATGTGCTGCAGACCTTTACTCACCAAAGTACCTCTTCCTGCTCCCTGACCCGTACCTCTACCTCTACCTCTCCCCCTCTGTCTTACTCTTCCCCTTCCTCTTCCTCTCGCCTGAAGTGGATGTAAAATCTTATGCTGACCACACAGCACACTACAGGGTGGGGCAAAAAAGCACAACATGGGGAGCCCTATTTTGTTCTGGAGGCCAGGTTGTACGAAGCCCATTTCAAACCCAGAAATAAACTGACAAAAAGTACAGGCCAGGGTATGATTAGTCATAAATAAGTCTGGGCGTTACAAGACCAAGAGTCCTTTTACAATTTTAGCCTATTTTAGATGATGGCCTGGCATTTTGCCCTTGTTGAAGTGAGATTGAACTAGACTATAGACATCCTTGAGGCAAACTTTTTAAAGACTTTCATGCAAATACAATAACGATATGTCCATTTTAATGCTATCAGAAAAGAATATTCAAAATGTTCATTGACAATTACTTACTGGGACATTGTCATCATTGATCTCCTGAAAAACATTGCAATGAAAAGGTCTCAAACATTTCAAACAGACTTTCATGCAAATACAGTAACGGTATGTCGATTTTAATGCTATCAGAAAAGATTATTCAAAATGTTCATCGAGGATTACTTACTGGGACATTGTCATCATTGATCTCCTGAAAAACATTGCAATGAAAAGGTCTCAAACGTTTCAAACAAACTTTCATGCAAATACAGTAACGGTATGTCCATTTTAATGCTATCATAAAAGAACATTCAAAATGTTCATCGAGGATTACTTGCCGGTACTGGGACATTGTCATCATTGATATCCTGAAAAACATTGCAATGAAAAGGTATCAACATAGTGAATACACAGTGGTGGCAGCAACATAAATATGACAGTCCATGTACTTTTTTCAATGAGTGTAAATACATAGGCCTACATTTGCCAGATATCCAATGATTTAATAGGCAGCAGCATCTTTTTTACATAATGGCACTTTGGTGACTGGGTAATGAAAAGAATGAGGTTCACAAGTTTAATGCACTGTTTCCCTTATGGCCACCAGCCAACAATTGATTCGTACTGGCACAATAGCCTACGTCATCTGACCAAGGGTACAGATGTATCATTATCAAGTTTCAAGACAATATTCCAAACATTAACAAACAGATTGACGATGATCGACGACAGACACTGCAATGTGCTGCAGACCTTTACTCACCAAAGTACCTCTTCCTGCTCCCTGACCCGTACCTCTACCTCTACCTCTCCCCCTCTGTCTTACTCTTCCCCTTCCTCTTCCTCTCGCCTGAAGTGGATGTAAAATCTTATGCTGACCACACAGCACACTACAGGGTGGGGCAAAAAAGCACAACATGGGGAGCCCTATTTTGTTCTGGAGGCCAGGTTGTACGAAGCCCATTTCAAACCCAGAAATAAACTGACAAAAAGTACAGGCCAGGGTATGATTAGTCATAAATAAGTCTGGGCGTTACAAGACCAAGAGTCCTTTTACAATTTTAGCCTATTTTAGATGATGGCCTGGCATTTTGCCCTTGTTGAAGTGAGATTGAACTAGACTATAGACATCCTTGAGGCAAACTTTTTAAAGACTTTCATGCAAATACAATAACGATATGTCCATTTTAATGCTATCAGAAAAGAATATTCAAAATGTTCATCGACAATTACTTACTGGGACATTGTCATCATTGATCTCCTGAAAAACATTGCAATGAAAAGGTCTCAAACATTTCAAACAGACTTTCATGCAAATACAGTAACGGTATGTCGATTTTAATGCTATCAGAAAAGATTATTCAAAATGTTCATCGAGGATTACTTACTGGGACATTGTCATCATTGATCTCCTGAAAAACATTGCAATGAAAAGGTCTCAAACGTTTCAAACAGACTTTCATGCAAATACAGTAACGGTATGTCCATTTTAATGCTATCATAAAAGAACATTCAAAATGTTCATCGAGGATTACTTACCGGTACTGGGACATTGTCATCATTGATATCCTGAAAAACATTGCAATGAAAAGGTATCAACATAGTGAATACACAGTGGTGGATCCAAGGTACCAGGAAATCACTTTTACGGCACTCTACATAACAGAATTAGGGCTTCGTGCATTCGGTGTTCAGGGAATGGTTTTTTTCCAAATCCACGCTTACAGAATAAGAATAATTCTTTGTGTTCTCTCTGTGATTGCTTACGTATTACATATGTAAGTTACCTACATCCTATGTTATGAGACATGAAGCAATGAACAGTACACGTGTTAGAAAATGTACTCATGCTCACTTACCGGTACAGTACTGTTGTTTCCTTCTTCAAGCTCCTTAAAACGAACAGATTTCGTCAATTAGCAGTCATTTGAGATACAACTTGAAAAATGAGGGATCAATGACTTACAATGAAGAGTATTGGAAAATGTTCCTTATGTGCACACTTACCGTTACAGAACTGTTGTTTCCATCCTCAACTTCCTTAAAATGAAAAAATTAATAATCCTTTGAGAATGTGTACTCAAATCAACTTTCACTTACTTCTACTTCTCATATACCCATTTCATTGAAACCAATTTTCCCTACACCCATGTAGCATAATATTATTTTGAAACACATGCAGTAATAATTTACACGTTTCCCTCATTTGCTTACCGGGCCAGTATCATGGTTGGCCTCCTCAACAACCTGAAAAACAGCAGTGCGAAAATTTGATCATTGAATAGTACAAGTATTACTAAAAAATGTCTAAACCTGTCATGTGAATACATCAAAGTAACAGTGTGTAGCTTCTCCTGCGGTCATGGTCAGCAATGCTGCCAAATGAAATGATCCATGGACTATACTAACCTGTGTTATGTACCAGAACAACAAACAATGTAAACCCTAAATTAACATCGGGGTACAGATGATTGAAACCGGAGTATGTACATGTATCATTAAGTTCACCTACATGTAAATGTAAATATTACACATCTTAATCTGTCAGATGTGCTATGATAAGACTCTTGAAAATGATTTGCTTACTTACCGGGACAGAATCATGGCTTCCTTCGTCAACCACCTGAAAAAAATTTACGGCGAAAAACATTGCAGTGAAAAATTTGTATCATTCATTATTCAATAGTATTTCATGAAAAAAATTGTGCACATCAGTAACGTGAATGCACCAAAATCACAGTTGTATGGCAGCTATACTCTTGTTGGTAATGGTAAGCTTGGTGGAGTTGCATCTCTGCATAAACGATGAGACATGTAACAAGATACCGTATAGAAACCAAAAAGTATAATTATCATGATCATCAACAACTGAATGTTACCTTTACAGGGTGTCTACAAGTCTTAAAAAGTATTGAAAAGTTTTAAATGTGGAACTTAAATTTTCAAGGCATTAAAAAGTTTTAAATTTGAAAATTTTGTAAGAAGCTCTTTAAAAGACATTATTTTTGACTTCAAGACAATTTTGGAAAAAGTTATTGGTGTTTTTTCCACCGATGCTTGCGTAGGCCTAGGTTATATCGGGCAGCCTGCATTAAAATTAACAGAAACTGGGAAAAGATGAAAGTAAGTCTTCCACTTCACTGCTTGACATCCCCAGAAATCTGTTTTGGTGCTACTTTTGGAAGAAAATTGGTCTTAAATTTTGCCGATACTTAGTCTTAAAAAGTATTTAAAAGGTATTAAATTTGGTACTCCACTGGCTGTAGACACCCTGCTTTATTCTTACCTGATTTGTAGCATTTTCACCTTCAATGTCTCCATGGACCTGATGAAAAATGAAATAAAATGAAATGATCCGTGAACCATGTGCTCACTGGGTTGGACATAATATTCTAATGACAGAGGGAGGTACCTCAGTTATGAGGAATCTGGATAAAATAATTACCAGAAAAGACTGTGATGAACACATTCTCATTCGAATGGCAATGCTAAAAATTAACAATGTCAAACTTGGTAAATGTAAATAACTCACCGCATCATCATTTTCTTTGAACTGGAAAAAGACGTAAACTTCATTAGGCCCTAAAAGAAAATCATTAGGCCTAAAACGAAAAAAAAAAATTGAAAATTAATGATAAAATGTTTACTACTTATAAAACAATGAAACTGGTAGGCGTACATATATGTACATCTGCAAGTACATGTATGAAGTTACTTTTGAATTTCTGGTACCTGTATGTTTATGCATAACTTGATGTACTGGTAAAGTAACAGATAAAAGTTTAGCTCAACTGATGTTGATATACCGTACGTAACTTCATAAAGACAAAAATTTCTTGCGGTTTGCGGCAGGTGGTTCCCCGTATTGATGGTATTTGAAATGGCTACTACAGTAATATACCGGAGGAGAACACACACTGACAGGCTGCAAACCACATCAAATTACCTATCTTTACAAGACAATTAACATGTAGACATGTATGGAAAATAACGGCTACGTACACTAACATCAAGAAAGCCACCTGTTCTTTGTGGATCTAGCTGGCGACATTTCATGATCGCTTTTCCTCGTGAGGATTTCTCATACTTCTGCATGGCACTTTCAAGATCATCATCATCAGCTGTACAGTATAATAGTGAAATACTTCATTTCAATGAAAAAAAGAAATTTACTATGAAAAAAAACCGGATGAACAGAACTAAGTGACACCAATATGAAGAATATAATTACATGTATCATGATGTTATTGTACATATTACAGTACTAGCAATATTTCCATACGATTCATACAATACATACTAGACATACTTACCGCTTTCGAAGATCGTTTCCCCCACTAAAATGTCAGCCTCATATTTCACCAACACCCGGCTGCCACCAAGCGCTTTCACAATGCTTTCAGATGGCATAACACATACCATACCATCTGAGTCATATAGGATCACATGACGCTTCATGTCTGTGGAAGATGAAAATAAGATTACATTTCACATAATAACAACGTAATGTAAAGAATAGAAAATTAACATTAGGCATTGAATTATTAATAAAATGATACCGAGAGCGCTCATTCATTTTCACAGCAATGATGCAATATAAAAATATCGCACTCGATGTCAGGACATACAATGACATAGCATTGTCCCTTGCGAAGCAAAGGGAGACATACATTTTCATCCCAGTAGGCCTATGAGTGAGGGATATTTGCTATGTACAATAAATAATACAATTGTAGTACGGTAACGGTACCAAAAGTATTTCAAAACTTTGTTCACTGTCCCCAAAACTATACAGAAATGTACCTCAGTTTCACAAAATAAACATAAAAACATTAACATAAAATAGACTTCGAACGAACTTAATAGGCCTAATAATAAAACTAACCTGACTTCTTCTTCCTTGAAGGTCTAGAAGAATTATTCATCATTGTATTGATACTGGATAACGTTTTTAAATACCGGTACAGGAATTTCCAAAAACTGAAATAAAAAACTTTCAAATGAAAATGTGATGCAAATTGACATAGAGAACGTAGCATAGGCCTAACAATACAACTAGCTAGGCCTATAGGCCTGTGACTGTCTAGGCATAGCCCTACCACCACTTATATACGCCCACTGAAGTGTAGAGGGAAAGGCCTTACCGGTACGCCTACATGTAGGCTGCCCTGGTCTAACCATGCTAACACCAATTTACCAATTTACCACTGTCAGTGACTGAGACACGGCTCGGGCCTATGAACTCCTATTAGGGCCTACCATGCTATAGGCTAGGCTATTAGACACTATAGAGCTCTAGGCCTAGGCATAATTAGGCCTAGCATGATTAGGCATACCTACAGTACCCATCGGCCGGCCAGTGCATACATGCATCATATGAGCATGCATGCATGCATAGGCTAGGCCTAGCATAGGCCTACAGGTATAGCCTAGCCTACCTTCCCTATGGCATGGGAACGCATGGAAAGCATGGGAAAGCCTAGGCCCGGTAGGCTAGGCCTACGCCTAGGCATACTGGCAACATGCTAGCCTATGCCAATGGCACCATGCGGGCTGGGTGAGATAGGCGTAGGCCTAGGTCTAAGCCTAAGGGCCTACTTACTACTACCGGCCCCTACCATGCCTACCGGTACCCTTAGGAATACCACGTGTAAATGACATTAGGCCTAGGCCTACCGGTAGGCCTACCACATGGTAGGCCCCTACTAGCAGGTCATGCCGGTAGGCCTAGGCCTAGGCCTACATCCCATAAACTTGGCAGCAGCAGGCATGCAGGAATGTACATGATGTAGCCTATAAAAAAATAGGCCCTAGGAATGCTACCGGTAGGCCGCGCCTAGCCTGCTAACTCACTAGCCTACTAACTAGGCCTAAGCCTAGGCCTCTAGGCCAGCTACACAGTAGGCCTAGGCCTAATGAAAGTAGGCTACGGTGGCCTAATGAATGAATCCGAATGTAGGCCTAAACATGGTAAATGTTGCTCAGCATGCATGACATATGTCCAGTGTCATGTGTGTTGCATGTTTCATGCAATGCATGTGTGTTGTGTAAACTGGTAAATGCATGACATGTTTGACAGTGTAGCCTACGTCATGTCCGTGGTGTCAATAAACAGTTTTCTGACATTTGTGAAGGAAGTTTTTTCTGTCACGTTTTGCGGGAAAATAACAGTGATGATGGCTGTAGTGTAGACCTAGCGCCGAAAAAGACAAATCGATTGATGTAGCCTAGGCCTATGGTAGGCTAGACCCCCTTAGGAAATTCGGCCCACTCGCGCCACTCGGCATGCTCGGAATCTGGAATGTGGACATGGTGGAATAGGCCTGCCTAGGCCTAATAGGAATCGAGAGAAGGGCGGCCCGTTAAAAAGAGGTTAGGCTAGGCCTAGGCCTAGGCCTACGGTGGTCAAATCATGTAGGCCTAGGCCTAGGCCTAGCGCCTACATGTAGGCCTACCGTAGGCATGGTAGGCCTAGGCCTACCGGTAGGTATACCATGCCTACGCCGGTAGGCCTACATGTAGGCCCTTGGCAGATAGGCCTAGCCTAGTGAGGATTATTTCGAAGAATCTTTAGGCCGCCTACCCTAGGGGCCTACCCTATAATGCTACATGCCTACATTAGCGACGATGTGAAACACTGTCGACTGTGTTCAAACGGCTCCTCCCTAATTGGGCATCGCGAACAGTACGCGGGTTGTGGGAAACGTTGGCGAAATTAACATGTTCGCGAACATCACTTGATCTAAGCTTCGCGAAGGTTGCGCGCACGGTACGCGAGGATAAGTCAATGAATTCGCGCAGGCCACGAGAACACTGCGCGAACACTGCTAGCAGCCCACGCGAACAGTGCGCGCAGTTGCAAGATTAACCTTCGCGCACCCTTCTCGAATGACTCGCGAAGGGTGCGCGAATTCAGGGATGTCAATTGTGCCCTGTACTGTAATGCACTTAAAAACGACTTTGAATCGACGATTCGAAAGGCAATAGAAACTGCCTCCAAAGGAGGTGCTATGAACGACCCTGCGACCTCTCGCTTGGTTTGCTGTATCTTTTGCATCTATAGTTGCATGCATTAGTGCATTTTATGTCGAATTGTCACCACAGGCCGCTGTAGTTAGAAATGAAAATTGTGGGAGTGAAAGTGTACGGCCATTGACGACAATCGGTGTACGGGCATCGACTCCTATGCACAACGAAAGTGTACGCCTCAAAGGCATTGACGACTGCCTCTATTTATTTCTTCTTGTTCTTCAAGTATGCTGTACTATGCTGTTTTTTTTTCATTCCAGATAAGGTTATGTATACCTGCTACCTGTTGTCGACTGCCAGACTTGGGCCCTCTGCTCAAATTAATGGATGTGCCCCGACGACCCTGCATACACAGAATTAAAAATATACTCTAGATTCGTTCTTCTTAGGTTACTTTACTGAACACCCATATGACCGCCTACACTATTGAATATGCATGGCAAAATAAAGAGCTGTAGCGCAAGACTCACTCATTGGTCAGTTATGTTGAATAGAATTAATAAATTCTTTGTATGGACTATATTGTGGGCTAGGCAAGCTACAGCATGAATATCTGAAGTGACCTTAGAAGAACGAATCTAGAGTATGTTCAACCTCAATTCCACGTGTACATATATCATCGAAAATTAAGCAGCGTCAGCAAGGCTGAGTAATTTATGGTGTTACATGATGCCAAGTTTGATTTGACAGGGAATCATCTTTCATCATCTTGGCCGAAAAATCATCTTTGTGTCCTCAACATCCAACCATTTTAGAAGTTACATACTGATTGATGCATCTCACTTAATGAAATAAATTGAATAAATTGAAATTGAAATTGAATAAATGAAATTATAAATGAATCATGCCTTTTTCGTGTGCAGGGACCTTATTCACAAAGCATCCGCTATTACCGGATCCGCAGAAGCCCTTACGGGTGGCCTAACGGATCCGTTAGAATTGCGCTACGCCGTATTCACGAAAGGTTCCGTTAGACATCCGTTAAATTTCGGAGATCCGTTAATTACTGAGTTCCGTTATTCGGTAAGCCTACAGCTCCTCGCGTATAGATTGTGAACGCATGTACACGATATACGTAATGCATACTCATTTGCCCATTTGTTGTAGCGCATCGGAGACAGACCGCCGTGTGACTGACATGATTGGTGCCATCAAAATTAACGGNCTACCCTTGAACAATATCCCTTGGAAATTCTGTGGTGGTTTCTTCTTCAGACCCCTGATTTTCAGTAAAAATAAAGTTTAATTTGGCCTGCCCAGGTGCCAGGAAATCGCGTTTTACCAACACATTTTTCCAGAGGGAGACCTCCCTCCAGGGCTTTGCGCCTTCCCTGTTCTGCAACTCCTAACCGCCATTGCATGTACAAGTACTAAGTACACTGAAGTGATCCTTTTTTGGGTAACAATTGGGCATTTCGTGATCCGGACGCAGTGTTTATGAAGGGTGTAACTACACACACACAAAATTCATGTGCTAAATGTATTATTTTGAGATGCACAGTGAGCCCAACGAAGATCCGCAAGCATTAACGGGAACCCTGGAGCTCCCGCAAAAATTCGCTATTTTACGCACGTGTTAAGGCTGATTCATACTCCGTCCGGATTTTGCGCCGACTATGATCAATTTCACTGCGTGTGCACATTCACGTCGTGGAAACCTGCGATCGGTTTCATGCGCTTGACGGTCCGCAAGCGAGTATGAATCAGCCCTTATGCGGATGCGTAAATGTACGGATACTTCGTGAATAAAGCTTAGCGCACATGTCCGACAAAACTCGATGCGTTAGGGATGTCTGCTAAAATCGACTGACCTGGCTGAATGACGAGTCGACAGCGTTGGGTCAGTCCACTTTAAAAACACCCCTAACGCATTGAGTTTTGTCGGACATGTGCGCTAAGCTTAAGGCGTAAACCGTAACGGAGGCTTAACGGATCCGCTAAAGCGTACGGATGCTTTGTGAATAAGGACCCAGGTCTTTCGATTAACGTGCATGCTTGCTATAATTAGACTCTTGGGTGAATCTCGTCTGATTTGTCGCACATGTAGCTCTTTATCTGTGGGTTAAATGCCCGAACGTCTTTCTGCATAGCCCGCATTTCTGACAGTGGTACCCTCTCCGTGCTTAGTGGCCACATGACATTTTAACGTTTTAGCGGTCTTGAGGGATTGCCCAAAATAGTGGCAGATTCTGTTGTAAGTGTAGGCTGACTGGTCGAAGGCGGCACTTTTACCTCAATAGGCCCCTTTCGAAAGTCGGCCATTTCGGCGCCGAGGGTAAAATCAAATGGGAAAATGTAGAAGCTTTAAAGTGTTAGTTTGTAGAAAATCACCAATTTCCCGAGAGAAAAAAAAATGACAACCAATTTTTTTCATGCTACTCAATGGTTTGGGCATCACCACATTTCTGCCAAATTTCAAGCGTTTCTGGCACTTATTTCTGCAATATATGGCAAAACGTAATGCAATTTCTCAATTGATTTTACCCTCGGCGCCGAAATGGCGGACTTTCGAACGGGGCCTATGCCCTTGCTGTGAAATTGAAAATAAAATAGCGATTGCGATGCGAACACCCTACAGCAGCACACACACACACACCTACACACACCATGACCAAAAACAATATGGTTCCCGATCTTAGTGATCGGGAACCATAAATACGCGCAGCCAGGACAATGAATTCTGGGTATTATTTTCGTGTATACGCGTTGGCTGAATGGATGGCAAACTAAATTTCCAAAATTAAACGGTTAAAAAGGTAGCAGTGAAATATGATGCTTTTTACTCGCTTCCTTTTCGATCAGTATTGATTGATTTTTTTTAAGTCAAACATGAAATCGATATTTCCATGTTGTGAACAAAAAAGACTGCCATTGGGCATTGAGAATAACACTGCGTTGTGGAGTTAGTCACTGCTTCAAAAACCGTCGGTCTACATAGAGCTGTTGATAGATTTTGAGTCATCTCCCTGTGCCATATAATACGCCGACTTCAAGTATAACATGAATCAACTCATTTTTCAAATCGTTGGTCGAAGGTTTCCTTTGGTTTCACTTTTCATTTTCACTGGAGTTTCGGGGACACCAAGCATTACGGACATGATATCACCTGAGAGCCTATTTGGATCTCGTTGACTCTTCGTGGTTACAGTCAAAAATGACACAAAGAATGACAAATTTTGTATTATAGCGGATTACATCCGTAGGTACATGTAAACCTAGATTTGCAGTTGACCGTGTCCTGAATTGTATTGGATGGCAGCATAGCCACTACCGTTGCACTTAATAGGTAATTTATTCCGAATCAACAATGTAACACTGTAATTGATTCATTGACCTCATTGACAAAAAATATGTGAAGGGAAGTTAGGGAAATATTCCAGTTAAAATCTGATTTCTTTCAGTAAACCTTGAACCTGTTAGCCGATATGGCGCCACCAATTCTATGCTAATGGAGAACCGGCGTGCTAAAAGGAGCCGCTGGGCAACAACTCAGCTTTTTCACAAGAACGCATGTGCTGCGACGTTGGAAACGTCACGACGTTATGTGAAATGCGTCAATAGAGAGCTTTCGCTATCCCGATTCAGAATCAATGACGTCGCTCTTCGGTCTGTTATTTACGCTAAAATAGTCAATTTTATCGATGAAATTCATCATGTTCCCGCTTGAATTTTCTTTTGAAAATGCTCAGATACATTGAGTCAGTCGTATATTTGATGATGGACGTGTAAAATTCAATTCAGTGGACTATTTCAGGTATATTTACGGCTAGAAGTAGGGTGTAGTTTCAGAATTAAATGGCAAATAACGTTGGTTTGACTATCGACGTCATACTTTTAAAGGGCCTCTAGAGGCAGCTCGCCATTAGGCTACTATCAGTACCGGTTCTTCGGCCAGGCGGCGCCACTTTAACGTAATAATCACTGGTACGAGGTATTCAACCTGGGTTTTCCCCGTGGTTTTCCCCTGCCATGCTGGCTGCCTCTAGAGGCCCTTTAACTGGATTGTTCGTCAGCGCCACGTCACAGAAAGAGGGCCACTAATGCTCCGGCCTCGGCCCTTTTAAAATTTATTGGTTCACGTGGGCCTATAGTCCCTTTAAGTGACCATTATATTCGGTCCAAATTGAGCTTGTAACGGATTTTTCGGCACTAAAGCATCAGCGTTTCTCAAGACAATGAGCTTAGGCGTGCGGGACAAGGCCGTTTTGGGGGTCGAGGTTGCAAGTCTCGTAAGACAAGCTACTTTTGCATTTTTCTTAGAGTATAGGTCCTGGCTCGTTCGCAGATGGAATTCTACCAATTTCGTCCCAGCCGAACATGCTTAAAATTTGAACTGAAAGCGACAACCTCATTTTACCAGCAGCAACAAGATTTTGGGGTAGGGGAAATGTAAATTACCATAACTCTTGATTGAGGGCTCCTAGAAACCTGTTCGACCACTCAAAATAAAGGTCTTGAAGTGCTCTATCTGATGATGTATGATTTATGCAAATTGCGATTATGATGACGTCACAACAAGTGGAAAGGTCACGGAAAGTCGTACTTGCTTCAAATTTTCGGCAAATTCATCACGAAAGTTTTCCTGAGGCAAAAAT
>NMRB01001196.1:108440-120287 GCA_002633025.1 Notospermus geniculatus
ATTTGACCACCAGGGGGCGCTTTGTGAAAACGACATTACCGCTCTAGCACGTTCAAATTTAATCAGATTTTCCTGATTTTTGGTTTACAGGTATCGGACTTTCAATTTGGCCACCAGGGGGCGCTTTGCAAAAATGACGTTACCGCTCTAGCACGTTCAAATTAAAGCGTCACACATGCAACATTCAATGAACACATAATTCAATTTACACCCACAGCCGAGGGGTCTTAAGTGCGAATAGCACGGTATTTTTTTATTAGAAAAGGATCCTGGGGAAACATAAAGTGTACCCAGGACGACATTGACCCATTCAGCGTAAGTGAGTCGTACCTTATTCGTACAATGGGGAATCGGAGTGCCCAAAGAAGGCGCTGGGGAACAACTCCGTTTTTACTCAAAAACGCATGCGCCGCGACGTTGAAAACCTCTTTGACGTCGCACGTCATCAGAATCAGTGACGTTGCTCTTCGATCTGTTCTTTACGCTAAAGTAGTCAATTTTATTGATAAAATTCGACATGTTCCCACTTGAATTTTCGTTTGAAAACATTCAGATGCATTGAGTCAGTCCTATACTTGATGTTAAACGTGNGCTTCACTGTCTATCACCCCGTGCAGATAAGAAATCACGCCTGTTGAGCGTAATCGGCCATTGAATCAGCATAAGCCGTTGTCAGAAATGCCACAATGTGGCTTAGTAACAGAGTTCTTTGTCTGCTTTGCCTAATTCATGCATACATGTAGTTCTCTATATCCAACCGCCAGTTCAGCACGTCGTTCGTCGTTCACGTGCTTTTGTGACAAGTGCTATCGATTACTGGAATAAGTGAATATGTTTCTTTTTGGGGCTGTGAATGACTTGGATTATAGCCGACAAATACTTTTTTTCGTTGACGGGATTTCAGTGCTGCTGTGGAATTTTCCCATAGATCCTAATCCATAATGCCATAGCTACGCAGGCTACCGCTAGGCTGCCGTAGGTAGCCTAGCGGTAGCCATTTATTTCGGATGGAGGGATGCATCCCTCTATTCCAAAACAAACGTTCTTTGATAATTCTTTCAGCTGGCACTCTTCTACATTCCGGATCCACATTTCACCTGGAGAAGGGGGATCATGTAGGCCTAAACCTGCATCTCCACTCCAGAATTCTCAACTCCTATAAGAGTACGTTTTCCCCCTTGCATCGCTCGCCCAGAAAGCTCTGGATCGGATTTCAAATATGGCCGCCAGGAAGCCATCTTGAAAAATGGACTTCGACCCACATTTTATAAATAGGACTAGTAGTAGGTAGGATGTTTTAACCTTGTCAAAATATGTCTCTAGGTACCATAAGTAAATTTCAGTCAGATTCGGCGTCAAATATGGCCACCAGGGAGCCATCTTGAATGAAATGGCCAGGGCCATTGTGCTCACCTCTGTGATAAGTCTCCGTGGTTAAGTGTGAAACTGTGACTCTCATGGTGAATGTTGAAGGATCAGTATACAGATAAGATAAAGCTGAACACACCAAGAAGAACTTTCCTGTCTAGGTCACAGATATCAAAAATTCTATTTTTCAAGATGGCCACCTGGTGGCCACATGTGACGTTCGTTGGGACTGAAATTTTAGCAAATGTACAGGATACTTGCATAGATATTTAGACAACTTTGAAACATCGTAACATTTACTACCGGTGAGACATGGCCAAAGTCAATTTTTCAAGATGGCCGCCTGGCAGCCATATTGAAATCCAATTGAACCGAAATTTGGCATATAAGTAGACAGTACCAAGACACATATTTAGGCACAGTTAAAGCATCCTAGCTACCACTATTTATGAGGTGTGGGTCGAAGTCCATTTTTCAAGATGGCTCCCTGGCGGCCATATTTGACGTCGAATCTGACTGAAATTTACCATATATTTATATGGTACCTAGATACATAGTTTGACAAGGTTAAAACATCCTACCTACTCCTATTTATAAAATGTGGGTCAAAGTCCATTTTTCAAGATGGCTTCCTGGCGGCCATATTTGAAGTCCGATCGGGTTGAAATTTGGTGCATTTGTGCAGGGTGCCTAGATATATCTTCACACCAAATCACAACACTCTATGTCAAATAGCCATGAAATGTGCCACCAAACAGTGAATTTTGAACTTTGACCTCTGTGACCTTGAAAAGTAGGTCAAATCAAAAACCCGGGATTTATGTGATGTAGTCTCATCAGAGGAACCCACCATAAAAGTTTCGTGGTTCTAGATACCAGCGTTCAGGAGATACGGCCAAAACAAAGTTTTCACAAAGCGCCACCTACAGGCCAGAGTGTACAAGCAGCGGCGCTAAGTTTCGGTCCAGAGATAGTTTTTACCATAGGGTACCTGTACACCAAATTTCAAGTTTGTAACCCAAGCGGTTTAGAAACGTGCCACCCCTGTTAACGACGACGACGGACGACGGACGACACACCATGAGAGAAGCTCACCTCACAGAGGTGAGCTAAAAATGGACTTCGACCAGCACCTCATTTCATAAATAGTGGTAGCTAGGATGCTTTAAAGCCGCACACTATGCACCGCTACTCACTCCCCAGTTCGGCCGAATACATAGTGCAACCTCATCTACAGGCGTGCGTAGTGTATAGAACCATAGAACCATAGAACCACATATTATAACTAGCATTATCCTGCATCGAGGTTTTGGGAATCCCCAATGCTGTGTGTAGTCTTGCGCAGCCAGCCACACAGTACTGCTACGGTTCCCCAGATTCGAAACAGCGGCTGGGTGACCGAGACTATGCTCATCGATTATAACCCATCTGTCTATAGTGTCTGGCTTTAACCGTGCCTAAATATGTGTCTTGGTACCGTCTACTTATATGCCAAATTTCAGTTCGATTGTACTTCAACCATGTCAACAACGGCTGCCAGGCAGCCATCTTGAAAAAATTGACTTTGGCCATATGGCCATCAGTAGTAAATGTTACGATGTTTCAATGTTGTCTTAATATCTATGCAAGTATCCTGTACATTCCTGCTAAAATTTCAGTCCCAAGGAACGTCACGTGTGGCCACTAGTGGCCATCTTGAAAAACAGAATTTTTGACATTGACCTAGACAGGAAAGCAGTTTGTTCACAAATACCACTTGGCACTTGTATTCAGAAATTGTACTCCTTCTGGGTACCATCACCTGAGTTCATTCATTGACTGATAATACTGATCAGATCATAAAAATACTTCTTCGACTTGGTGTGTTCAGCTTTATCTTATCTGTACTGATCCTTCAACATTCACCATGAGAGTCACAGTTTCACACTTCATGGAGACTTATCACAGAGGTGAGCACAATGGCCCTGGCCATTTCATTCTGTCTGACTTGACTTAAATTACAGTGAAAAAATTAGGAGTTTAAAAATCGGACCTGTCATCTTGGGAGGGCGAGTGTCCTCACCTTCCCTATACATCTAGTGTGTATCAGAAAAATAAACCCAACACACCGTGCCATGATCAGGTAGCCAGTTTGAGACGAATGCTACTAGGCCTAGCTGGCTAGGCTGCCTAGAATTAGCGACATCGCTACTAAAATCAACGACGATGACGCGTTTTGTTTACTTGGGAAAGTGCCTCGAAAATAGCATCAAAAACTGCGGGGTATGAAGTAACAAGTCTGTTAATTGGCTCGTTTCCTGCTTCCTCTAGGCCTAGCCAATAGGAAGCGATTTTTACATTGGTCCTGGGCTATCTCAATCATATAAGCCGTTTCACAGATAGCAGCACGCAAGGAATTATGGGAATGAATTCCCTAATGCGCATGTGCGAGATGTGCATTGTGGGAACGAAAAGGCACAAACAAAGCCACGTGCAAATTGACACATGTGGCTGACAAATTGTAATTAGGCCGCCGCGATTGACTCAGTAAATCCTTCATAAATCATCACTAGGCGCTTGCACTGGTCGGAATACTATTTGTGGGTATCGCGTGTGATCGTGCAATGATGTTTGAGTGTAGAGGTGGGATTTTAGGGTTACCCTGCAGATCACGACTGTAGTGTTAGGAAGGGAACTTGCTATAGAGGTGTCACCTTTCGGAGAACGGCCACAACATGGGGAAAGCCCTCCTAAAAATAGTACGGTGACGTAGCTAAATCGGCGCAGTCGACGCCTACCTCCACAGCAGAGCCAATAGAATATTATTGACGACCGGAAGTAGTCAATCTGGACATGCACAGGATGCCTCTACTGTAAATTTATCACACTTCAAATGCATTATTTGAAGTCATCAGATCGTACTTCAGATTACCAATAGGCTCAAATTGTTCTAAACATGTCTATCTATTGCAAGACGTTGACATTATCTTGATTTTATAATACTCAGCTGAGAAAACTGCAATCTTCGGCACAAAATTCCGTCAGTTTAAATAGCTGACGCATGCATGAGCAGATGAGAGTTGATGCAATTTGTTGAATCTTGGAATAAGATTGTGGAAAAATAATAACGTTATCATGGAGAAGGGAATTCCAGCTGCATGTAAACACTGTCGTATAGCCGGTAGCTGTCGGAAATTTTACTAAATCCTTTCGCCCAAAATATCTATGTTAACTTCTTTGTCTTCAAACCATTGTTTGCCATATTTGGTAGGAACCAATGGTTGTATTGTACGTGCGTCTCGTTATTACTGTGGTTTCCTTTTGTAGGCCTCGACCATGTCGACATGCATGGCTTAATGTTTAAGGGAATTCCTATTATATTCCAAATAGGGCACCAACCAATCAAATTTCGTTCCGGACCTTTTCCACTGTATGCATTGACTTCTAACAGACGTGAGATAAAGATTTTCCAAGATCGGAGTAGACGCGTAGTGCGGCGTAATGGATTACGCCATTTTAAACCTTCTGCCACTAGGCCTAGAAAAGATGCCACTAGGAGGTCTGACTTTTCATTCCCATAATTATTTGCGCGCTGCTATCCGTGGAAAGGTTAATGTGGCATGTTTTACTTCGCTTCGGCGATAAGTTTTGTGGTATGTCAAAAAGATTTTGGCACGTCCAACACATAGACAACAAATATGTATAGCTTGGAATGGAGTTCTCGCCGAATCGCACTGATCGTTCACCTGCGTGCGAAGATGGAATTTGGTACGTTCGTCACGATGCAATCGCGAAATGCACTGTGCCAGTGACTGCCTTTTGAGGTGCGCGATTTACACACGTAAAATAAATCGACGTGAATGAAAAAACGCGTGCCTGATAGTGATACTTGAAATGCATTTAAAAATCACGCGCCTGAGATCTGTCATGTCTGGATGGATGACGTAGCCTATTAAAATCCCAAGGTGAACACAATGCTCGATACACGAGTCGACCATTGGAAGAACGCTCTCGGTGGTTGGTCGGAATTGGACATTTTGCCAATGCAGGCTGATGTGATCCAATCAGGTTCAAGCTGACATCTCCCCTCTCACTTCCTGAAAGAACAATGGCGGGCTTCAATCACCCCGGCCCTAGGAAGTGCAGTTTAGTTCAGCTCAGCACATTTGACAAGTGGAATGTGGCTGCGAGCATCAAGCCAAAGATACAAACAAGAAGCAGGTGGTCACCAATCTTAACGGGGACAAATGCATGTGGGAAGCCGTTCCATGTCATGCATAACTTATGTCAGTAGCACGTGTGTGTGATTGATGACGATTGCGTTGAACTTACTGGCTCTTGAGCACTGCTTTTTTTGTGGAATTTGTAACCGAGATGACTATTGATGCAATTCTAGTTTAAAACTATGCCTTTTGATCCACACTTATCTCGTATGTCAGAATAAATCACCAGTTCTCTTCGCGCTGCCCCAACACTGGTGAATGAATACTGTGTTATCGCCACAACCATGGCAACAGCTAATGGGCGAGCAGTTGCTATCACGTGTGTAACTGTAACCGAATATGGTCACTTAGTACTACGTTTTGTAAACACTGACTCAAGGTAGTATTAGGCCTCCTGCATCGGTCGGGTGACAAACGCGGAAGGCGGAACGCCGGATTACGGGCGGCGGACGGCGGATCTCGGAAGGCAGAATATGTGGTTGTGTAAAAAACACGAACTAAGCACCGGAACGAAATCGGCCCAACTAAGGAATAGCGTGAATAACTTATCACACACAGGCGCAATAACAAATGTAGCCAAAATATCATTGGTAAAATAGGGTAGTGTCGCCCACAACCTAAACATAATGTCCGGATGAATCTGACTCATGAAGATTGGGTTCGCTAAATTCACTGAAAAAAAGAGCTCGCCTAGGACGTCTTGCGTGTGCTATTCAGGCACAGGAAAAAACAGCTCACCTAGCTTTTGGAGGTGAGCTATGAACCACTCACGTGGATTTTTCAAAAGGCAGTCACTGCTGTGTGTAATTGCACGTGTGAATTTATTTTGTTGATTTTGCATCCTTTGTTTGAGATTTCATGCCTTGAAGAATCTAATATGGATTTGATAATGACAGAGTATGCTTCTTCCGATGAAGACCCTGCGGGCAATGAAAATGTGGACAGACTGTTGCTGCACTGTGCTGTCGGTGATCCTGCACCAGAGGAACTTTTTTCTAAAACCATGCCTGGCATTCAGCTAGTTATAAAACAAACGAATAGTCAAAGCAAAACTGATAACGGTGGTGCCTGAAGCTGTACGAAGTGCCTCAGAAACTCGTCATGGAGTAAGAAATGGACGAGAGGTGAGCAAGAATAGGTTCAGTGACAGTTATGTCTTGACTGCCGAGGGGGAGAAACGCTCCATCACAGCAAATGTTGTACGACACATAATCCGTGAGTGCTACGCATGCGCAGTACCAATTCTCGGACGCAGGTGAATGATCAGCACGATTCGGCGGGAACTCCAAGCTGGCTAAAGTTAACCCAGGGTCGTCCTGGGTAAAGAAAAAAATTACCCAGGATCATCCTGGGTAAACGTAAGGTATACCCAGGAAGACATTGACCCATTCAGTTGTACTTGTAGTCTAGGCCTACGCGTACGGTAGGCTACCAGTACGGTTAGTTGTTTCGATGTTTCATCTAGTGTGACCATAGTCAAATACGGCGCTGTCCGACCCATTCCACTATGGAATGGAAGTTGGGAAACCCATTCGACGCTAGGTTCACGAGTAGAATGCACTTATCAAAAGCTACCTGCAGTACTTCATACGCTAATCATGTAGACCAAAAATCACTCTATCCATATACCTGAGCCTTTCAGCATTTCACCATCGAAAACGTGTACTTTGACACCATTTTTTCATGAAATCGGACCTACGAATTATACTCCGGCCACAAACACGGCGCTGACACCTATCGGAGAAAAATCTAACTACAGAAATATCATTAAATCCTCGATATACACGCTATTTATTCACGATTTTACCTGTATACATCATTTCATGTACAAATATGGTGTAAAAAATATGTGGTGAACCAAATTTTGACATTTTGGCGTTATTTATTTCGATTACTATTCCACATGTGCCGACGGCATTCATTGGACAGGTAGTGCATCTATTTTTACACACGGACGTAAATACAGCCACGTGGATCGTGCAATCCCGCCCACCACAACGCAGTGATCCGGGCGTGACATGATCCTGGCGGGATGAGATTAGGACCGTCAATAAGCATCAAATGGGTGATACGGCCAAGTCCAGGACATATTTCATATCACACCAGCACCAGGCAACACCATGAAAGCCACGTGCGTTTGGTTTGTATACACTGCTATAAATAACCGCCCAATCATGTCCTTTGAAACATCGTATTATAATTGGGGGCAGTAATCGAAATAAATAACGCCAAAATGTCAAAATTTGGTTCACCACATATTTTTTACACCATATTTGTACATGAAATGATGTATACAGGTAAAATCGTGAATAAATAGCGTGTATATCGAGGATTTAATGATATTTCTGTAGTTAGATTTTTCTCCGATAGGTGTCAGCGCCATGTTTGTGGCCGGAGTATAATTCGTAGGTCCGATTTCATGAAAAAATGGTGTCAAAGTACACGTTTTCGATGGTGAAATGCTGAAAGGCTCAGGTATATGGATAGAGTGATTTTTGGTCTACATGATTAGCGTATGAAGTACTGCAGGTAGCTTTTGATAAGTGCATTCTACTCGTGAACCTAGCGTCGAATGGGTTTCCCAACTTCCATTCCATAGTGGAATGGGTCGGACAGCGCCGTATTTGACTATGGTGTGACGTCACGCACACTACACACGTTCCAGGCATTGTATGTATACTGAGTGGCGTCCGTCTGTGTGTCTGTAGTCCGTAAACTGAACTGGCACGTTTCGCAACCACAAGACCCAGGGTCATGAAAGTTGGTGGAGTGTTAGGCCCTAAGGAGGGCTCGAAACACTACAGAACCAAAAAGTTCCGCGATTTGACCTACATTCTGCTCTCCAGGGGGCATATTCCATAAAATGAAAATTACTCAGTCCAGAGAAAATAAATCAAACTTTAATTGACAGATTGTCTTGCTTATTTTCTTCCTCACCTCCTGTAGGGGTCAATTGTTCGAAATTTTTTCCGCCAGGGGGCATAATCTGTACATTTCAAAAACATGGGTATTTGAATTTCCCCCTTGAGAATGTCATTAATGATGGTCACCATGGGATGCAGCAGATTTGATGACGTCACAGTACTTCCTGTGTATTAGAAAAAATTTTCAAATTAACACCCACCCCTACTAGTAGTAGGGCCTAGGCCAAGCATTGAACAGCACCCCTCTCCACATCACCATGGCAATAGCTACTACCGGCGCAGGAGGGTCTGTCTCTTGCATGCCTTGTGACCATGAACATGATGAACAGGCCTAGGCCTACCACAATTACACATAACTTGCCATTTTTAGAGGCTGAGGCCTACGGTACGTAGGGCCCACAGTACACGATGATGTAGCCTACCGTAGGTTTAGGCATGGCTAGGCATAAATTATGATGCTGCTATATGTGCTAATCAGCATTGCCTCTGTCCTCCTACCACACATAAGGCGCGTTCACATTAGCACTTTAAAGCGATCTGAGACCCCTCTAAACAGTTAGTGTGCATTGACCGTTCATACTCCAAAGTTTTTAATGCGATCTCAGGCCGGTCTAACGAGTCCGCTTCTTGTAACGATCTCAGGCCGATTCGGTTTACAGTTCGGCGCGTAGTGTTACCGCACTGACTGGATCGCTCCAAACTGTTCAGACACATGTCTAGACCAGCCTAGGGTAGCTGAATCGGCCTGAGATCGCTACAAGAAGCGGACTCGCTAGACCGGCCTGAGATCGCATTAACTCATCGGCCCCCGAGAGCGCCGTGCAGCGCGCTGACGTAACGTGCAATTTATCCCCAACAGCATCATGCGGCGCGCCATCCACACAGCTTGTATATCCCCATGAGCGCCATGTTGCGCTGTCCAGCTTCCATCGCGATTTTATGAAAGCTCCTGTGATTGGCTAAAATTTGAAAAGGTCAACCAATTAGGAGTACCGATACTGAACAACTTTGTAATTTATGCAAATTTTGTAGGTCACATGCATAATAAATTAGAAAGGTCAGAAGAGGCCGTGGTGACTCGGTCCCGTCGTTCTGTTGCCATGGTTGCTGCAGTGTCAACAATGCACATGAAAACACACACACCATGCGTACAGTGTCGGCTCGCGCGCGATGTTGATGACTCCAATTCACGAGTTATTTCTACTGAGTTGACTGCAGATCCTGTCCGGTGATGTGGTGGACGAGGAAAGCTGGTTCACCAGCAATTTTATTCTATCGATTAACACATTCTTTAGTCCACTTATGACAGGTTTTTTAGCATTTGCTTGAGGTTCAGTGCATAGATTTTGTTCGTGTTGTCCTTCACCAGATGCCTGGTCCAATTTCTGGTACAATCGGCGTGGACCGCCTGAAATGCTTGTTCCGTGGAACCTTGATAGACCACACTTGTTTTGTTCACAAAAGTCAACTAAATGGGCATGGACAATATGAAATTTGGGAGTTAATCCAATCCCAAGCATCATGTACGCATCACAAAAGTTTTTGACATCCTCCTGTCATCCATCTCAGATTTGATGAAAAACAGGAAGATACCATTTTACTCATTGTCTCAAACGCTTTCACAAACAGCTTTGGTTGTTTGTTCCTGGTCAGTTCTCATGACAACCTCCTGAGGAATACCTGTCCTTTTCAACAATGTTCTATGTGTGGTAACCCTTTTTTACCCAAGTTCTCAAATTCCATTGAAATTTAAGAAAGAAAGAAAACTATTTTCTCAAGAAAAAACAGGGGAATGTTCTTGTCGTTATAGGGGCAATCCACGGTAAAGTTGTCCTGAGCAGAGAATTTTAAAATCATTCAGAACTCAATATTTTTTTGTTTGGGCTTTGGATGGATATCTATGGATGAAAATTTGATGAATTTTACCACTGTTCATGCACTTGTTTTTCCTTCATCTAACATGACACGTGAAAGATAGTCAAATTTGTGTTACGGACGGGACATTTTCAAACTTAGTTTTCTTTCATTTTCATGAGAGAAATTAAATATATTAGTTATATCATAAATGTTTGGTGAGGCCTGTCCTCAAAAAACACCAATAACAGTCCGATTCATAGACGCCCAGCCTATTGACAACTGTCAAATGACCAATTGTCCCGTCCGTAACGTTTTTAGCTACAAAAGTTGATATTCATAATAAATCATGAGCTTTAAAGTCCTCAGATTCTGTAACCTCTGATTACTCACAGAATGAATTATGCCAGGCATGTCTTTGTTCATCTATGATTGGCAACAAGATGGGAAAAAACAGAAAACATTGTTACGGACGGGACATTTAATGAAATGTCCCGTCCGTAACAGAGATTCAACAGCTGGTAGCTTCCAAAATAATTGGGGTGGGAAGGTACTGATGAGTATTTTTTTTTATCACAGCCAGTTCTTGGCTGTGATTGTTGAATATTTCAATTCAGCAAAGTTTGAAGTGGACTCGATTTTATGGCATAGGGCACATGGATAGGCCTAAAAGTCGCATAAAATTTTTATAAAATTGAACCTAAAATAAAACCGAATTAGGGTTAGGGGCGTTTGGAGGTTTTATCACAGCCAGTTTTTGGGTGTTATCCTTTTGGATATTTCAACTCAGCAAAGTTTGAAATGACTCTACTCCACGGCATAGTTCAGGTGTACGTCACATTATATCAGCCTAAAAATCACGTAAAAATTGTACAATATTGAACCCAAAACAAAATAAAATGGTGGTTAGGGGCTGTTTTGACGCCACCACAGGACAAAATGCATGGCATATTTGATTTTTGTGGCTGTATGTCACAACGAAAAAAGTGTCCCGTCCGTAACGTCCCGTCCGTAACAGGGATTCATTTGCTAAAACCCAGTGTCTTTTGAAAATGCAAACTACCAGTTGGTGGATTCTGTTGTGGAATGACTTGTAATCACTACAATTTTAAAATTATTTCAGTATTTCCTGTAAGAATGGAGGCATTTCAGAGCGAACACAGTTTGAATTCCTACCCTGAAAAATCACCATTTCTCTGACGTCCCGTCCGTAACACTTTTTGAAATACCACAACTTCTGCATACTACTCAATTTCCATTGGGAACATTAATGAACACATAGGTGTGGAATGACTTCACCAAAATAGATAGGAACCAGCAATACTGTTCTTAATTCAGAGATGGTAGACACATCTGTTTCTGCAAAATGTCCCGTCCGTAACAATCTGAATACCGTGGACTGCCCCGCTTACTGCTGCAGATGACGCAAGCTCTGGGGCCACGACGCTGTTCAGCGCACTGGAACACTCGGGAGGGTCAATGTCATGTACGTCGTGTGA
>NMRB01001196.1:121153-143017 GCA_002633025.1 Notospermus geniculatus
GCAGGGGCGTAGCGTGATGTCGCAATGGGGGGGTTCGTTGAAATGGGCAAAGCCCATTGCTTGAGCGACGAAGTCGCGAAATGCGAGCGCCGAAGGCGCGAAGCTGCCGCGGAGAGTCCGGGAGGCCTCCCCGGGAAATTTATTCCTAAAGTGCCGGAAATTCGCTTTCCTAACAATGCAAAAATTAAATGTCTTGCTGCAGAAATTGAGGCTTTTATTACTCTTTTTACTATATTCAACATCAAAGTACTGAGTATCTTCCTGTCGGTTAGCCCCGGGCAGCGGTTAGCTATCCTAATCAGGCGCGGATCCAGGGATTCTGGAAAGGGGACACAGACCAATGCGAGTGCCGAAGGTGCAAAGCCCTGACTGGGGGTCCTCCCCCAGGAAATTTTTAAATTTGAGGTGCTTAGAAGCGTTTTCCTGGCATCTTGACAAGGGAAAAAAAGCAAGACTAAAAATTTGATTTTGCCATTCTCTGATACCGCTATACAAAATTAACCTTGGTCCCGATTAGGCCGACATAACAGATTTTTTGCTACTGTAGCATCGGGTCTGAGAGAGCCCAACACCATAGCAGGGCCGTCGGAACGTCTTGGAGGTTGCGGGGGGAGTGTCAAAGATTAGATAAAGTAGCCAGCTGGAGCCCTTAGTTCTTAGGCCTAGAAGCGAGCGCCGAAGGCGCGAGCCGAAATATTGGCAGGGGTCCGGGGGCATCCCCGGGAAAATTTTTGAAAATAAGAGTGCTTTTACGCCATTTCCCGGAATTTGAGAGCAAAATTGGACACTCTAGCCATTGGACTTGGACCTTTTGGGACTAATAAAGTCATGGCGTTTCAGAACGCAGTAAAAAAATATTTTTGGCCGTCTTAAGCGGATCCTTTGCTCAAGCGGGGGGGTTCGTTCGAACCCTCCGAACCCCCCCAGGCTACGCCCCTGGTTCATCTATGACTGGCAACAAGATGGGAAAAAACAGAAAACATCGTTACGGACGGGACATTTACATGAAATGTCCCGTCCGTAACAGAGATTCAACAGCTGGTAGCTTCCAAAATAATTGGGGTGGGAAGGTACTGATGAGTATTTTTTTTAATCACAGCCAGTTCTTGGCTGTGATTGTTGAATATTTCAATTTAGCAAAGTTTGAGGTGGACTCAATTTTATGGCATAAGGCACATGGATAGGCCTAAAAGTCGCATAAAATTTTTATAAAATTGAAGCTAAAATAAAACCGAATTAGGGTTAGGGGCGTTTGGAGGTTTTATCACAGCCTGTTTTTAGCTCAGCTGACCAAAGGTCAGCAGAGCTAGTAGAATAAGTATTCAGTGGCGTCACGTGTCAGTCCGTCACCCCGTCCGTCAAACTATGCCCGACGTTTTGTAGCCGTAATAGCTAGAGACTTTAAATTTCATCTGAAGGTAGCCCTGGGTGAACTCTCCTCAGAAACAAAAAATTAGCGCGATGTGACACATAGTAAGCTCTCCAGGGGGCGTTTCCCGTAAAACGAAATATGGCGATATCTCAGGCCCTATGATATATTTGTATACTAAAGTGATAGGACAGATAGGTTTATATTTTCTTCATCGGTTCAAACGGAAATTAATGTCAGATCTGTTCACCAGGGGACGGTATTCAATGAAATAAAAAAACAGGGGTATTTGAATTTCCCGCACTTTGAAGTTCCAAATTATGCATGAGCAACTCAGTACCTGGTGTCCTGTCCCACATAGCCAGTGGTAACACTGATACAATGTTGAACCTTAGCTGATAAAAATGGCCACCATGGTCCATGCTTTTCATCACTTGAGAAGTTCAACATGCTGTTATAGCCTGACTAATCTTTCATCAGGTAAGGTAACATACTTCAACTCATTCTTTTATGTGTGGCAGCAGTCTCAATGCCTAATTGGTAATTTAGGTCATTCAAATAGTTATATTTGGACAGTCTCTGTGAGCATGCATTGATTGATAATGATTAACCTTGGCACCATGAATTTGTGTTGTGGTCTCACTAACCAGTGGGGGCATCCAGGCAACCCAGTAGCTTTACTCTGTTACCTGGAGCTATGTTGATATTCATGTCATCATCTTCTACTGCATGTAGGGCTTGCAGTGTCATTGGAAACACTGCTATTTTACTTATGTGCCTTAAAGTCATGAAATTAGTTCGGGGGCAGTTTTCAGGCTAGAGCATGTGCCTACAATTTAACTGAATTACACCTAAAAATCGATATTGTCAGCTGAGCGTATCGCCCATGGGCGACTTGTTGGATATAATTTTGGGATATTTCAACTCAGCAAAGTTTGAAATGACTCTACTCCATGGCATAGTTCAGATGTACGTCACATTATATCGGCCTAAAAATCACGTAAAAATTGTACAATATTGAACCCAAAACAAAATAAAATGGTGGTTAGGGGCTGTTTTGACGCCACCACAGAACAAAATGCGTGGCATATTTGATTTTTGTGGCTGTATGTCACAACGAAAAAAGTGTCCCGTCCGTAACGTCCCGTCCGTAACAGGGATTCATTTGCTAAAACCCAGTGTCTTTTGAAAATGCAAACTACCAGTTGGTGGATTCTGTTGTGGAATGACTTGTAATCACTACAATTTTAAAATTATTTCAGTATTTCCTGTAAGAATGGAGGCATTTCAGAGCGAACACAGTTTGAATTCCTACCCTGAAAAATCACCATTTCTCTGACGTCCCGTCCGTAACACTTTTTGAAATACCACAACTTCTGCATACTACTCAGTTTCCATTGGGAACATTAATGAACACATAGGTGTGGAATGACTTCACCAAAATAGATAGGAACCAGCAATACTGTTCTTAATTCAGAGATGGTAGACACATCTGTTTCTGCAAAATGTCCCGTCCGTAACAATCTGAATACCGTGGACTGCCCCGCTTACTGCTGCAGATGACGCAAGCTCTGGGGCCACGACGCTGTTCAGCGCACTGGAACACTCGGGAGGGTCAATGTCATGTACGTCGTGTGAGCGTGATGTGGGGGCCGATGAGTTAAAAACTTTGTAGTGTGAACATGCCTTAAGATAGACCGGCCTAGCCAATGCGCATTCCCAAATTCGAACTGGGGAATTCGGTCTCAGATCGGTCTGGATGTGAACGCGGCTATAATGATAGCCGTAGGCCTAGGTCTCTAGAGCACTTTGGCCTATTTATATGCATGTATGTGCAACTTCGAATGAATGTGTGTGCTGCTGCTTCTGGTGGTGGTGGTGGGGGGGGGGGGGTGAATGGTGGATGCTGGCTAAAGTCCGACCCGTGCATACGGCCCTTAGTCCTGTTGTTCTTAATGTTAGGCAGTTAACTATAGAAGAGACGTGAAAAATTAGTCGCCAAAAATTTTAATGTGCTTTCTTTGTTCTTTTCTTTGCAGACGTCCTGTCCTGACGCTTCCTTCAGTCGAACAACACTTGCAAAATAAATTACAAAAGTACTTGCAAAAAAACTTGCAAAAAAAATTACAAAAGAACTTGAAAAAGAAATTACAAAAGATCAGCATTGTCAACAATTACCTGATACAAAACATCATTCTCTTGTAATCGTCCTGTTCTCAATAAACAACAAATTTACACACAATGTCTTCTCCACCTCGGAAACAATTCCCCACTACAGTCGCCACTCCAAACAACTATTACAAAGTCAGCTGAGCGCAAGGCCCATGGGCCTCTTGTTGTTATTGCACTGTCCATCTGATACATTTAGTGCGGCTGCAGTTTAAAATGGCTAGGTCATTTCAAAGATGTCTGACATTTTAGAAAACAGGACTCTGAAAATTTGGTCACTGAACCTAGCCCTTAAGGCGCTGTTAAACTTTCAAGAGGTCAGAGCTGCCTGTTGGTGTTGTCAGTGTTAGCAGCCATCTTTTTTGGCTCGATGTTCCAAGAACTAACTGGGAATGACAACAGTCTGTTTAGTGTTAACACCACGCCAACTGGCTGTTGTTAACATGTTGCTAACAGGTTGTCAGCCAGAACTGCATATTTGCTGCTTCAGGTTAACAGGAATATTAACATTTCTGTTAAACTAACACTCAACACCTAACACACACCGAATTCTGACCTCACCCATTGTAGCTAGGTCTAGTCAGCCGGCCTATTTTAATACATGTACTGTAGCTGTCTCCAGTTCTTCTGTACTCCTGCAAAATTGTGAATCAAAACTATGTTATCATTAATCTTATCCAAGAACCAAACATTTGCCAAAAGCGCCGCTGCTGCATTTCCATTCATTGCTGATCTACTATATGTATTATTGGAACAATCAATCGGGGTTCGAACTCTCACATAAGGCAACCTCGCCAGCATTCAGGGAGAACGAAGGTAACCAGTAGGCCATATCCCCATGCAGGGCTTTCATTAACTTTTTCCCTACCTGGGTCATGACTGCCACATTTTTTTTATGCAAGTCAATTTGGCAAGATGCTGGGTTCTATAGACTTCCTGCAATTCGTTTTTGGGGTCATGACTTCTTGTTATATTTTACTGGGGCCAAATCATCCCTTCGTTTGTTGCTACCTGTGCACACAGAAAAAAAAATCGATCTCAACTCGAGATAAAATGAGTCTCCAGCCTACTATTTTGTCCCTAAAATGAGTTTCCTTTGCTACTCGAACCGAGAATGAGTACCATACCAGTTTTCTAAAGCTGGAGCCCTCTTGCATCGACTGGAGATAACTTCAACTGGAGTCTCATTCTGATGTGGAGACAAAGTCTACTCATTTTGAGTTTTCTCAGTTCTCCAGTCGATGGGACAGGGCATCAGGTAGAGAAAATTGGAAACAAACCGAGGGGAACCAAAATCTGCTCATGAGGAGCTCGGTGGTGTGGTGGTTCTGGTGTCTGACTTGCGATCAGAGGGTCCCGGGTTCGAAACCCACTGGGTGTGAAACGTTTTTGTTTTTATATATGGAGACACCACTTGTTTATTTGATTCGAGACAACAGACAATCCAGTGGGAACAGCTGAGAATCATTTTAACCAGTTGGAGACAATTGTCATCGAAAGTGGAGACCCAGTTATGTCCATTCGAGTTGCAAAAGAAACTCATTTTAGGGACAAGAGTCGGAGATTCATTTTATCTCGAGATGAGATCGTTTTTCTTTCTGTGCAGCGCTCGAGACAGGAGTGTGTGGTTGCCATGGGCGAAGGGAATCCGCAGTTCTATTTTCACCTCCGCTAGCAAGGATTCGGCGTGTTGAAGAAAATTTGGCCACGCACGACTTTCAATATCTTGATACCTGCGTTAGCCAGGGTCCTACTGGGGTAATGGAGACTGAGTATACAGAGTGGGACTTCCACACTTTCTCTATCAGCGTATCATCGAATTTACCTGCGTTTTTGAGACTTCAGAGGATTGCGTCATTTGTGTAGTTTACATGCGTAATAGACGCCATACGCAGGCTTAATGAAAGCCCTGCCCATGGCGAATGGAGCCCAATGGTGGATGGGGATTTGACCTAGTGGTTAACATCGTCGTCCCTGAATGCTGGCGAGGTTGCCCTGTGTGAGAGTTCGAACCCTGATTGAATAATATACCAGTATAGAACCAATACCTTCATTCTTCTTGTAAATTCTAATCAGCGACAGCAATTGTTGAGAATGCCAGCAGAAATAGGTCTGATCATGAATGAGACAGACACATGACAGAGGTATTCTAACAGTCTAATTAATATTGTTTTTTCACTTTCAGGATG
The DNA here is from genome assembly GCA_002633025.1 of Notospermus geniculatus. Lineage (NCBI taxonomy): Eukaryota > Metazoa > Nemertea > Pilidiophora > Heteronemertea > Lineidae > Notospermus > Notospermus geniculatus. The sequence continues at coordinate 126,881 of NMRB01001196.1, forward strand.
ATGCCTGTTGAGCACTGGTGAGGGATTGACTGCCCAAATGGAAAAGACACCAGGGAAAAGTAAAGAGGGGGCGACCTCTAGTGGCAAGTCCAATCATGGAAGTCGCAGCAGCAGATCATCACGGGACAGACATCCTGGCCTGCCAGAGTCACCACATTTAGGGCTCTTGTCATGTGACCCATCAACGACCAATCAGATGCTCCAGTCATGGTATAACTACAGCATGTATAACATGTTCTTAAATGCTGTCGCAAACCAGGCTGCTGTGGCTGACATGATGAATCGGAGCCAGATGCAACTGATGCCTGACTTGACATCTCCAAAACCCGGGATGCCACCTAAGAAAGGTGCGGCTGCACCAGGGGGACCAACAAGTCAAAGTCATAGCAACCAAAGGCACTCAACTTCTCACAGCCATTCCAGTGCTGTTTCCAACAACACTGCTTCTTCTACCTCAAGGGTTGCAAAATCTTCCCTATTGAGAAATGATGCATCAAGTCTGTCAGCCACCAAAGTTCCAAGTCTTTCCTCTACAGCTTCTGCCAATAGGCTTTTACAAAGACACCAATCGAGTTCTGTGGCCCCACTTCTTAGAGACAGCAGCTCTTATGTCAAGGATATGCACACCCAACACAATACCCGTCATTCTTCTGCTGCCTCGAGCTCAAGTCATGTCTCTAGCAGAAATACTATCCCTGCACATGTTAACAAGGACACTAACAAACTGATTGATGACCTCCTTCATAAAGCCTATGGAAAACCACCAGGTCCTTCAACAAAAACCATTGTTCCTGCTCACTCCAAGAAAGAAATAACAAGTGTGCCGGATAGGACAAGGGATTGTTACGGTAACTTATTTAGGCCTCCAGCGTTCACTGCCAAACAGGTCACTGATCCAACATCTGATATACCAAAATCAATCCTCCGTAATAACGGGAATGAAGCTGACATAGTACTTGATCTTTCCAAATCGAGAAGTGTGACAAGCTCAAATAACAACTGCCCACCACAATCGGAAGCTGCAGTCAGTCAAGCTTGTCAGAATCTTAATGAAACTTGTTCGTCATCTTTGTTGACTGCTCGGCGACCGGATCGTAGAAACAGCAAGGGTATTTTGTCAAAGCGGCCTCGTATAATGGATAACCCTTACCTGCAAAAGGTATGTGCAGCAGGACTGAGAACATCATCTGGGGATGGTGCTGGTTCAGGGTATACAAATGAGGGGTCAAAAATGTTAAAATTAGAATCCACAGAAGTGTCGTCAATGATTGACAGATTATTTTCATCGGTTGGTGTGTCATCAGGAATGGAGCAAGAGTCTGATTCTAAACCGGATGTTGGTGATGAAACTGTGAAATCTCAATCCACTCCAATGGAGACTGAGAACCCCTGTGATGAAGTGACAAGCAGTGAGTCTCCTCTTTCTAAACAACCTGTTGATAAGACAACCAGTAAAAAACAACCTAATCGTGTCTCGCCTGGGGGTGATAACATGGTTTCTTCATGCGATATGGAGTTGTCACCTACACAGTCTAGTGGTGGGAATGATCAGAATGAGTCTCCTTCAAGAGGTGTCAAAGCGCCCGACGGTGATTGTGAAAATTCAGCATCCACTTTGAATGAGAGTGCTCTGTGTTTTGACAGTGGGCTCAGAATGAATCACACCGATGACACTTCAACTAAATCAAGGGGTTTTGACACAAGTACTGTTGCTGATGCTGAACCATTGTCATATTCTGATTTGGAACAAAACGATGGTGATTTGAAGCACTCCATCAAGAACAGTTTCAAGGGCTCTGAACACTCAGAGGTAGAATTTGTGAGGGCTAATGAACAGTACTCAGGAGATTCTGATATGGAAGCTCCTGAACAGGATAAAGTAAATCTCAGTGGAGTGAAGTGTGAAGCATCTTTTGATACTTTTGATGTGGAAACGAACAGTGACAAGGTTTGCACAGGTACACTGATATCTGAGACTGAAATGAAAACAGAATCAAATTCGTGCAGAGTCCTTGACCCTGAAACTGGACTTTTCAAATTGGGGAGCCCTAAGTCTGAGCTGGAGGAAGAGGACCCATTGGATAATGTTGGTTATTCTGTGTCCGAGTGTGGGCTTAGTGGTTCTGATGTCAAATTGGAAGATGGCACAAAGTCGCCTTTAAATAACGTGAATAGTATCATGAAATCAGAACTAAAAAGTGAAACCGATTCTTTGAATGAGTTTGAATCATACCATTTCAAGGACAACATATCAGAGAGTTCCATGCCTCCTTTTTTCTGTAAAACATGGAACTTCAGAGACAGACGTTATGAATTGGATAAAGCTAAAACTGATAGGAAATCTACCGATTCGGATAGTGAATCAAAGTTGCTGTTTAACTCGAAGTTCAAACCTAATAACACAAAATCAAATTCATCTGATGCTGAAAGGATCGACACGGTTTGTCCATCTGATGATGATGTTGAGGACACTGATAACATGGATAAGGAGTGTTGCTTTCCTTCATACAGCAGTGGGATGATTTTTCCAGGCTTTGATGCCGATACAGATGTGACTGGTGAGAACTTGGATATCAAGAAGGAGCCGTCAGAATTATCATTCAGCAGTGTGCATACCGGAAAGATCATATCTGATTCTGAGGAAACTGGCAGCCTCCCCATTATTTCTGGTTCCAGTCGTGGCAGAGGTGCAACACGCGGCCGCAAAGGTAAACGTGGCAGAAAGAAACTTTGCGACGATATTCGCAAAAATCATTTTTGTAAGAAGTGCGGTTTGGGTTTTGCACGAGAGGGTGAATTAGAAAGACACAAACGTAGCCACCTTGGCCAGAAACTTTATGTGTGTGAGTACTGCCAGAAGAGTTTTGTTCGAGGGTACTACTATAAGTTGCATGTTAGTTTGCACGAGGTTAGTGACACACGCTCTAGTCCAAAACCAGAACAGGATAGTATGGATCATTATGATACAAAGGATGTGTCATTAGGTGATGGGGAATCAGAAGCTGGTGACCTAATGGAGGACTCAGTCTCCCCAAAGGGCAGTGATTCAGAGCTAGATGAAAAACCACCTAAAGAGATAGCCCCACCTGCTGCTTTTGAGCCTGAAGTTGATTATAAGGCATTTAACAGTCCTCGGCCTGATCTTGACCGGAGTACAACGGTGCCATCTGTTCTGGATCTTCTGGATGGACCAATATCTGTTGAACCAGAGGTCAAGGTTCATCAGGATGAAAGCAGGGACTTGAGTGCATTGAGGATATCATCTGTCGTAACTTTGTCAGAATCAAAAGATGACATGACCAACCGGACACCATCTCCCAATCCTGGCCCAAGTGACTCATCACATTTGAACACCAGTCCAGCGCGTGTAGGTGTTCCTAAGTCAAGAACCCCATCCCCTGTTTTGCCAGGCCCTAGTCAGTTGGCAGAGTGTGTGCGAGGCACTTTGTCTGAAAAGAAAAAGAATTCCAAGCTCTCGCCAGCACCTGGTCCTAGTCAAATGGCAAATTTGGATTTGATAGTTCAGAATACAAAGCAGGATGCAAATGATACTCAGAAATCCAATGGAATTGGTGATGCCTTCCTAGGTGTGCCAGTCAAAGAGGAATCCCTTGGTTTGAAGATCTCATCAGTAACGTCTCTGCAAAATATTCAAGATGGTCCCAAGGTGGAACAGAGCAGCCCGAAAGTCTCCAACTTTGTCAATTTTGGCTCAAGTTCAGATGCAGTGAAACCCAATAACTTGGGCATGTCAAGTGTAAAAAGGGAATATTTTGATGATATATCTAATGCCGACTCGCTGAGTAGAGCTAGTATCCTTGCAAGCGCTGGTTTGACTGTTGATACAAATATTACTGCCAATTATGCAAATTCCACTATGGTAACTGCCACACCAGAGACAGACTTCTCTCTCATCTTGAACACTGACCCAATACCTTGTACGCCTAGTGACTTCATTTTCCCTGACGATGAAATGTTCTCGAACTCACCAAAGGAGTACTTAGACCTGGACACTACCACACGGCCGAAGGCCTCAGAAATTGACCCCATGAAGTTGCTTCACGTGGACAGCATGTTGAAAATTGAACCAAACAATGATCATGTTGTCCTCAATGTCCGAGTCGAGACAGACATTCAGTTTGGTGCATTTGAAACACAAGCTAACTCTTGTATCCAAACTTTGGATACCGGTATCATCAAAAAGGAGGAACCAGGTGAAGATGGCTCTGCACCCTGTACTAGTCCTTGTAGTCCATTAAGTGGCATCAATCTTAACGGCCTTGGCTCTTGGGATGACTCTGAAACTTCCAACTTTGAGCTTGTTAAAGAGGATTTAACTTATCGCCCAAGTCTGTCAGATATTGCACTAAAGTCATTAGGAAAAGTAAATAGAAAGGGGGTGAAGAAACCACGCAAGGCCAAATTCTTACATCGTTTCAAGTGCAAGCAGTGTACAAAAGATTTTGCGCGGTATGGAGATTTAAAGAAACATCAGAGTCAGCACACTGGAGAGGATTTATCCATTTGTGAGATCTGCGGCAAGGTTTTCATTAGGCATTGTTTTTACATGATTCACCTGAAGCGCCACCAAGGAGGTAAATATGTTCACCAACAATGTGGGCTAAGGTTTCCGAGTAAAACTGCTTTAAAGACACATATGCGTTTCTGCAAGCACTGCAGTAAGAAAGGTGACAGTCACTCCTCACTGCTTCAAGATGGCACCGAGAGCACTCTTGGACACTCGAATAATTTATGGGGAAATAGTGACAAGTCTGACATCGAAAACTACGAGGGTTTGATTGAACCGAAATCTGAAAAGATTGAATGTCAAAATGGTGGTCTTGAAAATGATGACAATGGTGAGTACATTTGTGATGCGTGTGGGAAAAAATACATCTGGTTATCTGCGCTGGTTTATCATAAACGTTGCCACACTGGTGAAAAACCATACAGTTGTCCACAATGTCATAAGACCTTTCGCTCAGCCGGATCTCTCCGTATTCATATCCGTTACCACAATAACGAACGTCCATATGTCTGTGAGATTTGTGGCAAAAGTTACACGGAGCGAGGGACGCTAAAAAGTCACTTGAAAGTGCACACGGGTGAGCGAAAATATAAATGCGAGTACTGTAGCAAAACGTTTGCATGGCGAGAACACATGAGATACCACATCAAAACTCATACTGGAGAAAAACCCCATAAATGTGCTGAATGTGGGAAAGCCTTCGTGAATCGTAGTTCTTTGAAAATCCATTTGAGGTCGCACTCGGATCTTCGGCCCTATGCCTGTGGACTTTGTGACATGAAATACAAAAGTAGCAAACAGTTGTTGATTCATCAACGTATTCATACTGGAGAAATGCCGTTTAAGTGTACTGAGTGTAAAATGCAGTTCAGGGCTCTCGGAAACTTGAAAAGACACCGGATGACGCATACTAAGGAAAAGCCACTGAAATGTAAATTTTGTCCGAAAATGTTCCGGAGCCACTCCAACCTCAACGAGCACATGAATATCCATACTGGAAATAGACCCCATAAGTGTAAATTATGCGGTAAAAAATTTGCGAATTCCGGGTCATTAGCAAAGCATATTGCAACGCATAGCGATGAGAAACGTTTCGAGTGTGACATTTGTAAGAAATGTTTTCGCGACAAGGGAGATCTGAAGTCCCATATGAGGAGCCATACTGATGAACGGCCATATGCCTGCACGATTTGTGGTCAGCGGTTCAAGCACAGCTGTCATGTCAAGAAGCACATGAGAACCCACAGTAATGAGAGATAATGAGTAGCTGCATCTCGCTGTGTCATTTGGACAATGCTGAAAATTTCAACATTGGGAAAAGTGCAGAAGTGGTATGATGGTTCTCTAAAGGACAAAGTACATCATTAGCTCTCAACACCATCTCCACCAATCATTGCCAATTGCGCCATGACTAGCTTTTGGTAATGGTTAGTGATAAAACCCGGAATGAAACGAAACGAAATGAAATCATCGAAATGATCGAAATGGGACTCGCAGGGAAATTGGGAATTAACGTACGCCGAGTTGAATTGACGTTTTTTTCAACATACCACACAAAATCAAATTGATGTTTAAGAATCAGAATGCCAAAGAAAATGCCAAATACATGAAATAGATTTCATCAAACTCCATTACTAGATCCATCTAGCGGAGGATCGTGGTACCAATGTACTAAATTGCCGAATGAGACCAATTAAGCCAAACCACTAAAACACAACTGGACCGTATGCAGTCTATACGTGTTCCTCGTTAGTAAATACGCAGAGCATACACATGTATTTCGATGGTTATTTCGATGCATAGTGTTATGTCAGGGAGCTCTATATTTAGCGTAGGATGATTATAGATAATTGGGCAATGCTGCCAGCCGACATCATGTACGAAATTCCCTTCGGTGCTCCTCAAGTTGCCGCCAGTTTCTTCTGTGTTTTCTTCACTCATTCGGTTAGTGCATAAACCAAGCGTCAATGTCGGAGCAGATTCTATGTGAACCACCTAAATATCGATATTACAATAAGACTTGCCAAAACGAATATAAATTCATGCAGATCATGCCCATTTCGATCATTTCGATGATTTCATTTCGTTTCGTTTCATTCCGGGTTTTATCACTAACCTTTTGGTAATCATCCTCCACGTGGCTCTCTCCACAACAGACACCAGATTATCAACTTGATTCCTTGCTGATTAACTCCTTGCATCTTACGATGTGTTAATTTTGTAAACAACAAATTTGTGGCACCATGCCTTGCTGGACTGCAAAGTAGTCTTCAATTTGACAAGCTGGTAAAGGAAATAGTTTAGATTGTGCTGAGGGAGTTCCGAGTATGACCTTGAAAATAGTCTTGATTGCAAAGATGTTTTTTTTCCTTGATCACACGTCACTTCTTTTCTTGACCTGGTGGTGTTCACCATTCATGTGATTTGACTGTTGCAGTACTTCACAGAAATTGTTTGTTCATGTATTTAATAATTTATTTTGTTTGCATTGCGTAGGCAAGGTCTGTCTCTTTGGCTTTGTAGCCCGCTTGCTTAGGGTCCTTAGTGGTGGTCTGTCGTGAGTGAATGTAGGTAAAAAAGGTACAGGTAAAAAAGGTATAGGTAAAAAAGGTACGGTAAAAAAGGTACTGGTAAAAAAGGTACTAGGTAATAAAGGTACTAGGTAAAAAAAATTCAAATGCCATAACTTCATTAGTTTTCAGGGCACTTCAGTGAAATTTTGTATGCTTTACAGCATGGTGTATATCTTTTATTTAAGTAAATTTATTATTTAAACTAGAACTGAGAATTCACTGAAAGTGAATTCATGACCACACCACAAATGTTTTGGCCAGAAGGTAGTTTGTTATGTTGACGTAAGATGGCGGTGTTCGAATGCTGTATTATACTAGTACGACGAACTGCCGAACGATCGATCAGGATATACATGTAGGCCTACACAGGCACGACGTCATGCCATAGATCTCGTGTACCACGCACGGTTCTATTTATAGACTCCGATTCTATTTATAGACTACGGCGATCCTGATTTATTTAGCTGAAAAAGTTCATTATCTCAGCCAAAAGTTAATGAAAGTGCACAGGCATCTTTTCATCGCGAGAGAACAATTAGATCTTTAGACTGAGCAAGTCAGATTTGACGTGCATGCCCTAGTTTGACCGAAAACGTGGAGGAAAGGAAAGTGGTAGAGAAAAATTTTGCATCCTGCGAAAACAATACTGACCACACCACTGAGTGGTGGTGTGGTCATAAATATCCACTGGGTTTGCCACAGTGAAACAATTTATAATGTATTGTTAAAAATGACATGCCAGGAAAATGAACCTCTGACTTCCAAATTTCAAACAATTGGAACATTCCTTACACCCGACCATAACTCAATAATTGCCACAGTAGGCAAGTGATATTTAAAGGGACTCTAGAGGCAGCTTGCTATTGGGCTACTAACAGTACTGCGACTATACAACAGGTGGTGTAAGTAACCACGAACTCGTGAATTGCAGATTTGACATTGATGAAATTTTACTTCAAAAATGATGCCCAAGTTGGATCCTCATGCCATCAATTCTCTGTTAAAGCCGTACAATCACGAGAGCTACCGTAGCCGTCGATTCACATTTTGGTTCGAAAAGTCACGTGAAAGTGGTGTGCTTCCATGTGAAATAATCTGACTGATGATCGACTCTGACCACAACACTTGTTTTTCTTCATCTAACTTTTGCTAAGAAACTTTCTCGCATTTTTGTTCGAACAAAAATGTGAATCGACATATACGGTAGCTCTCGTGATTGTATGGCTTTAATCATATCAATATATGCACTAAAAAGCTGCCTCTAGAGGCCCTTTAATTGTCTTTTATCATTCGCTAAAGCTATTCTTGACAAAAATATTAAATATGTAGCCCTCCCCCTGTAGAAATAGTGATGAAGTGGAATTGTCTAATGCTACATTCACACACAATACGGATTTAAACCAAATTCCCAAGTGCGCATTCCGGAATTCGGTTAGTGCACATTAAAAACCGTCAGTTCACACTAGCGATACAATCTGATTCAGGCCATAATCCCGAACTAAACTGCACTGTCTATGAACAGTAATATTAACTAAAGGGCAAACAGGTAACCATCAACCCAACTTCATTGATTCGGACTAAACTGTTCAGACTACAAATTTATTGCAGATTAAGTGGTGCGCACTAGCTAACATGGATTAACAACCGTACTTGTTAGTGCGGATCTAATCCGAACTAAAGGGCTTGTAGTGTGACCTCTTATTCCGAATCAAGGCGTTAGTACGGTTTAAGTCTGGATTAAAATGCTAGTGTGAACACAGCAATAGTGAAAAATGCAATGTGGTATGTTCAGCATCCTAGATCATTTCAAATGTCCAATTTTCCTTAAATTCCTGAATTTCAATTCATCGTCGTTTGTACAAGGATGAAATTACATGTATGGGTTTTTTTCACAAATACCCGCAATCTAAAACACTATGGCTCTGGCCTACTTCAACAATTGTCGAAATTAGCAGTGGGTAAGGGGATTCCAGTATTTTTTCAATTTTTCCCAGCATTTCATTTTTGACATGCATTTTTTTAGAAAATTTCAATGTCACAAAAGCGGACTACTGGTATATAAATTATTGTATAATGGTATATAAATACACTTAAGCCTGGAATTATTCATACCCCATGAAAAATCACACCTGTCCAAGCCCCCCAGAAGTGGATGCCGAATATGACTCAGTCTAAAATCCTGATGCCGCCGATGGATGACAAGTAAAATAAAGTATAGTTAGCTATGATGTGCCGGCGCCAAATTTAAACCAATCACAATCATCAACACGACAGGGATGCTATGTTATATAGGTTCACCTTTATTTTTTGTAATGGGAGGGAATTCAAATTACATAGCGATTGCTGTTAGGCGACGCCCTTCACCCGTGACCCGAGGCCGAAGGCAGGCCTACCTGTACCGACCCGGTATATGGAATTAAATCACTTCACGAAAATAGGATTTATATCCTACAACTTATCAGTTAAAATTCCGAGTTGGAAATACCCGGTACGGAAAAACGAATCTCGATTGAAACTCCAGGCTCGAAATGTCACCGACAGTTACACAGACTTTTCTCCAAGCTTAATCATTTGTCTTCTTGGCATTCAAGACTTCCGTTATTGGAAATGTATCCTGATCTCGTGGGTCAATATTCACGGTCATGAGGGCATTGAGGGTTTCCTCTGCCAGTGATGCCCTTTTCACTGTTTTTATCAAATTCATAATTGAAAATCCTCTTTCACACGACACAGTAGTTGGAGACATACACAGCAATGTGAGAGCGAAGTGGGCAAATTCCTGAAATTCATCCATTTCAGACAGCAAGCAGAAGAAGTTGTCTGCCCCAGATGATCTTTCCTCGAGAACTTCGATCTCAGCACAGTACCGATAGCTCCTGAACTGTTCTTTCAGTTTTGCTGTATCAAACCTGTTGGGGACATACTTCTCAACAACAGCCTCGATATTGCACTTCTTGACTCTGGCTGATGTTCGCATCTCTGGTGTAAGGAAGCACGTGTTGGCCATGATGAAATCCATTTCGGGGAATCTTTCGCAGATGGCCCTGGTTGTATTGACGATGTACTTAAAGCAATTCTTGTACACAGTTGTAGCCTGTTGTGTTGTCAGAATACCGTTTTCAACCATCTGCTGTCTCCGGGTGTGAAAATCTCCTGAATGAAATTCCAAGTCATCATCCACTGAGCGCATGTTGTCGTCTGCAAGTAGTTCGCCCCATGGAAGACGTTCATTCCACACTACAGGCTCTACAAACTCCTGCAGGTACCCGTAAATTTGATTATAAGCTGTATACAATGAGTGTCCCTTCAGCTGTAAACTGGTATTCAGTCTAGCGAGTATCTTCAGTTCAGCGCGAAGAAAATGGAGGTACAGTTCAAGTGCCCCATCTGACACGGCGTCATAAAGCTCCTGACAGGCCTTCCGGTGATCTGTGTTTTTCGACATGTCGTGAGCTCCTTCTTCAAAGTATGCAGCAACCTCGGTGAACAAGCACACAAATCGATCAACACAATTGCTGAGCGAAAGCCAGCGAACCCCGTGATATCTTACAAGCTTACTGTATTCATGTTCTTCATCAGCCATTTCTATGATTTCTTCAAGCCTATCGGCCCTAACATGGCTGTTCGCAAAAAAGTCTAACACCTTTTTGATTGTCTTTTCAACCGATGCAGGAATGGAATTTTTCATTCCATCTTTTGTGCCGAGCACTTCTTTGTGCACAATGCAGTGCTGAACAAACAAATTTGGATTGTAATTAATCCGGAGGAGGCCTGCTACACCCCTGCCTAAACTTTGCATAACTGCAGCTCCGTCGGCCGCAAACCCACACAGTTTTTCCTTCGGCAGATCTTTCTCTGTGATGAAACCGTTTATAAGAGTAAACAGGGCATTGTGATTTGGTGACCCCTTTACCCTCAACATGGCCAGGAACGATTCCACAATACGTTTTTGTGTCATGTCAACGTGCCTCTCGTACATTACTGCCTGTCCGAACTGTTTTTTGTCTGTTGACTCGTCCATGAGAAGCCCCCATGCGATCGATTCTTTAATCTGACGTATGTTTTCATTCTCAATGAAGGCCGCCATTTCAACGACTCTGCGTGTTATTGTCTGTCTCGATTTTGGGAATGTTTTGATAACTTCTTTCCCAAAAACTCTGCTTTTAGGATCAGAAGCTGCCGCCCAGTTCACTATCGCCTCCGAGCTATTCAGGGGTATGTGGGCTTTTGCAATTAGTAGCCCCAGCCTGTATGACGCAACTTGTTGTCCTTTGGAAACGGTGAAGTTTGAGTCCATTGCCGTTCTCTGTTTTTTCCTTTCCTTCAAGACTTTTTCAACATGTGCTTTTCTTCTTTCCATGGACCAGTCCTTCATGTCGCCATGCTTTTCCTGGAAATGTTTCTTCAACACACTGCATTTTGTCGTCATTGATTTTCCACACACAATACACGTGCATTTTCCATCACTTTCCCGAAATTCAGCAAAAAATTCGTAGCGCCACTCAGGATGGAACTTTCTATTGCAATCACCCGTTCTTCGCCGTTTTGATACTGTGGATTGGCCTACTGCAGTATCAGTATCATCTTCTTCACCATGAGGCACCGCACTGTTCTCCTCCTCTTCTGTCTGTTCTTGTGAAACGTTGTCTGGGTTGGTGGGGGGCCTATCCTCCGAGTCAGAGTCAGATTGTATTGGTGTGGTTTCATCATCAACTACCACCACGGGGCGTAAGCATGGATTGTCGGCGGCCCTGGAAGGAATACTAGATCATGGGAACCTCCTAATTAAATAAAAGGGATTAAAGATAGGCCTGACGCGAATCCCATCACATAAAATGTCAGGATCGAGAAAGAATAACATAGAGTCTAGGCCTGACTCTAGCCAGGCCGTTGCTATCCTGACCTAAAGAAGAATGGGCGTCACCGCCCCCCCCCCCATGCATAGGCCTAGGCCTATGCTACGGGCCGACATACATGGGCCGTGCCAGCGCCACCGCCAGAAGATCGGAGGGAAACAGGAGGCTAGGCCGCTCGGTCAGAGCCAGGTAGGCCTATTATCAGACTAAAATTCGTTTCTTTACTCAATTAACAAGTCTACTTCACGAACGGAACACTACTAACTTCGTATTTGAATTCAAAAACTCACCTGTTTCGCGCCCAAAGGCTCGTCAAATCGGCTTGCCTGGCCATTGTGCGAGTGCTATTGAGTCAGTCAACAATACACGAGCGCATGCGCATTTATGGCGAAAGTGCACGTGCTCAGACAGTGGATAGTAAGACCGCGTTACTGTAGATGGCGCTGTGGTTGGCTGCAGTGACGATGTTAACAGCAAGAACGGGCCAAGAGAACGGGCTTAGAGAATGGTATTCTCGATTCCGCTTTTGATCAATTTGATGCCGTTTTTTGTGATTTGGATGCCGCTTGCGGCATCCAGTCATTTTTTCTGGATTCCGCCAAATGCAACTTGGATTCCGCATGCGGCATCAGATGCCGCGTTTGGACAGCCCTGAAAATTATAGGAATAATATTTAGAAAACACCTACTGCACTGGCACGTTTTGGGCTTCATTTAATGAATTTTAGTCAGAAAGTACAGAAATTGAAAAATATGGGCTGAATATCACGAAGATGTCACAATTTCAAAATATCATGAAAAACTGAACTTTTTAAAATTTCAAATATTTGATTCGAAATTGATTTCATATCATACAGCCTTCTCGTAGAACATTTGTGATGAAATATTGGCATGAATTTACCTCTTCATTTTTGCGGCATAATTTTGAAAAACTGCATGATTTTGATACCGTACCTGTTTATAGCTCACCGGGTGAGCTATTACGATGGTGCAGCGTCCATCATCCGTCGTCTGTTAGCAGGGCACGTTTCGTAACTGCTGGAGCTATTGATCTGAAGCTTAGTACATATATATGTATAATACCCCTAGGTCAGATGACCTATGACACCAAGTTTCGGTCCGATTCGATTCTTGGCTTGGCCACCAGATGGCCAAAGCCAAAACACAAAAAGTGCAATAACTCCTTAACTAACAACTGGATCATATCCAAATTTTTATCATAGGTGTGTCTAATTAGGATACATAACATATATAACGGGTTTTTGATTTGACCTACTTTTCAAGGTCACAGAGGTCAAAGTTGTACAAAAGTAACGAACCTGCCACAGTTCGCCATTTTCAGGCAAACGTGTATTTTTAGTTCGTCCACATGTGCTGAAGTCGTGAAGATGGCGCTGCGATCACCATAGACTGGTTCCTTTCTATGATGGCGTCACATTCATTGAAAGTGTGATGACCCCCAAAATTAAAGTATGACCCTTGGATCAAAAGCACCCTGGGTCATTGACCCTTGACCAAAATTCTCTTCCGAAAACCCTGAGCCCCATTCGGCGGAAGGAGTGAATTTCAATAAATATTACAGCCCCACTCCGTTCTCACCCTTACTTGGCGGATGGAGTAAATTTCACCATATATTATAGCGCCATTCGGCTCTCGCCCTTACTCGGGGGATGGAACAAATTCGGCCATATACTTGCCCTCGCACCGGAGCTCGATGTACACTATTCCGCGTCCAACACCGGAATGGGCAAGTCGTCACAATCCCCGCATGGTGTCGCTTAGGATGTATTTCATTATCTCCTGGTGTCATGTCAGTCCGTTTGTATGGTTTAGGCCCATTTTCCGTGCAACTTAGCATAGGTTTTGTAGCAGAGGGTCACATACATCACCCAGGTGCGAGCACATGGACAATTTTATTTGCCGGTGTGTTTGTGTGCAGATATACCCTGTACATACCACCCAAATTCTGGCCTGATCTAATGCAAATTATGGTGGTCAGGTGGCCACCTTTTAGTACTTGTCAGATATTTGCTTGTAGGGCAAGGAGGTACAATGTTGTTAGCAAAACAACTGATGTAGGCCTACTGGTACATGTGTAGTCAATAGATTTACATAAAATTTATGCCATCAATTATGGCAATTAGAGATCATTTCCACCACCATGCTGATGATAAGCCAAGCGGGCACAGTGCCACTGGCACTATTTTTATTTCTCTGTGAAACAGAAACCAAAAGTTCTATGTTGAAACTTGTTTCTTGTGATCTAGTGTCATAGGGCCGTATGAACCAACGAAGATTACTAGTATCTTGAACTCAGGTTGAGCCACAACTTTTCCATTGTCACATCACGCCCTGGCAAACCTGAACAATTGAAAAGCTGGCTCAGCCTGAGTTCAAGATAATCTTCGTAGGCGCATACGGCTCTATAAAGTTTATCCTGTCAGTTATATTGTTTGTGATTTCCCGTTTTATGCAATCCGGTTAATTTGTAACTCCTTTACTCGACTCTGATCTCACCAGCAGCAGTCCCTTTGTAAACAGATCCTATCTAGCTAGATCAAGAGTTTCCAGGAGGTGACTGAACTTACAAAATTTTTCTAACTTGATAAAAAAACAATGGAAAGAGACGGGTATTGGACCCGCAGCATTGGCATACAAACCAACCAGTCTATCAGGGCTCACAACCAGTGGTGGAAATTTTCTTCATACAGTTCGTAAAATATTACACATGTCAGGTGGCCCAAAAATAATGACCCCCTAAGGAATTAATTCAACACTATGCAAGCTGGGCTCTTAATATTTTAGACATGCAATGACATGCATATTACCCATCTATTGTCAAATTTCAACCCTTGATCTAGAATAGTTTTGACACAAAGGGAAGAACCACAATTACTAGTCAAAAACTTTGATGCCGGACTGAAATAAATGTCAGGTTGGACAAAAAGAATCACATCGAAATTAAACACTTCATGCCATACTAGGGTTTTATATCGAATCGATAAAGGCATGGTCACTTTTATACCGATTTAACGAAACCGGTATTTATATCGGTTTCGATATCGGTTTCGATGCGCGTTAGGCAAATCAAAATAGTTATCGCGAAACAGATTTGCAGTGTGACTTGCTTATCCCAAAACAAGCTAAACGGGCGATGACTCATCAGACCGCGCATGCCCAGTATCGCTTGTCAATCTTATTTCCGTTTTAGCGAGTGGGAAAAAGGAGTTCATATTTTACACAAGAATTTGTTAACAAAGGCCGCACCATCATGTAGGCCTACTGCACACAGGGCTCCCACCGCTCCTATATTTCCTATTTTTCCTATATTTCTGGACTTTTGGCCGGTATATTTCCTGTATTCCTATACTTCCTATATTTCTAGCATTTTCAAGGATATTTCCTATATGTTCAGGCTTTTTAGCTCACCTGGTGAGCTATTGTCGTGGGTCTGCGTCCGTCGTCGTCGTCGGCCGTTATTAGGGCACGTTTCGTAACCGCTGGAGCTATTGATCTGAAACTTGGTACATACATACCCCTAGCAGGGCTTCGTACTTGTACGTTTTGACCGTATTTTGTACGCGCGGGACCCCTTGAACTACGTAATACGTTTTGGATGTGTGGTTGTACGGGCGGTATCAAAGTGCAATTGTACGGCCTAAAATGGCCAAAACTACGCTCAGAAAACAGAAATGTTCTCCTTCAAAGTCTCCAATCCATCCCCACAACCTTCCCCTGAAGTTATTGGCCGTTTATGGGGGTTTCTGTATTGGCACAAGGCCATGCCCGACCGCCAGACGCACTGGATCAGGCCGACACATGGTGTCTCATATTTGACGATCTGAGCAGGTTTCTGCGCACCCCTCATTCAGCACACATCTAGACATCGTCTGTCTCATCTGAAGTTGGTGGCGATTCGTTATACATTGACCTACAGTGTCCTACCAAACTAGTAACAACCATGAGTGAAACAGTCATCGTGGGCAGCATGAATAGAATGATTGACGGGGTCATAAACACTAGTGGTGTGTGGTTGCTTTGATCTCTGCCTGAGTGACAAGGCTTTGATGTCAGTAGTGTGCACTACTTGTGGGGCAGTCTAGATATAGTAGCCCGATACATTTGGTGCAAACTTGTGAATTATCAAAGGCCAAGACTCATTTCGCCTTGTTACTCTGATA
>NMRB01001196.1:144433-156957 GCA_002633025.1 Notospermus geniculatus
GATTTAATGTGGACATTAAATCGATTTAATGTGGACATATAAAAATCAAATCCTATTGGTCGATTTAATGTGGACATTAATCCGTTGAATTAATGTGGATATTAATTCAGAATTTTGTCCACTCCGGCATTCGATATACGCAGAGATTCGTAGTAATGTCCGAAGAAACGATGATTCACAGTCCGACGCGGATAGAATGCCGACATGGCATAATTTGCTTCCGCAACCCTTCCTTACGGTGGCCCATACAGCTCATTGATGAAAAAGTTTTGCATTTGCATTTTTTTCCGAGGTTTGGTTATTTTTCTTGTGAGTTTGTAAAATCTTTAGAAGTTCTCACCGTGGTGGAAACGTTACCAATGCGGTGGAAACGTTTTCACCGCGGTTGAAACATTCTCACCGCGGTGAAAATGATTTTCACCGCGGTGGGAATGTTTTTGACCGAGGTGGAAACGTTTAACTTCTAAATATTTTACAAACCCCCAAGAAAAATGTTCAAACCTCGGAAAAAAAATACATATTTCTGGGGTGTGTTACCCGGGGGTCAGGGCACTGTCCGCGGGGGTGCTTTTGGACCTCGGAAACACCCACCACCCCTGCCATGCAGGCCTCAAGTCCTTGTGCCAAAACCGACTGAAGAAATCTGAACCTCACGTGACCATTGACGTCACACCACTTTGGATTCCAAATCTAAGCATCACCATCTATCTGTAGGCCTAATGATTCTAGGATACTGGTATACCCTGAATGAGATTGCCCCGCAGCCAGATATATGGCACCAGGACTCCAACAGTTCCGTCCCTCATACCACAAATTTGTGGTACACTCCAGCAACTTTTAAAGTAAATTACGGTACATGTAAATTACAGTAATTGAGATACTTCTGTGATAACTGAAGTTATTATTTTGAAAATGTTAAACATTTTATTGCAAATATTTTTCAATTACATCACAATATACATACGTAGGCCCTAGGCCCCTAGGCCTATGTACATACACAATTCATAAACTGAAGGTTTTTTCTTGTGGTCATACTTTGATGTTATCTCAAATTGCTTTTAGCTGCAAATGGGTGCGAGGATGGGTCAAACAAAGCCCGACCTACACGTTCAGCTGCTCGAGTTGCACGGGATCGTATTAAGAAGCAGCTTAGCGACTAAAATATTTCATTGTATGCAGACCACTTAGGTAAATTGTATCATATTTTAACTTCTTAACATTAACTTCAGTTGAATCCTATTAAAATGTCCTCACAATGTATGACACCAATAATAAATGACACGTCTTGTGCTGAGGACAAAGTGCACCACGACCATGACGACGTGGGTCACCGACGTCATTTGACGTCAATTTGACCGTCAATATGGCGGACTTTTCCGTGATGACGTCACCTGCACAAACTCTATAGAGGCTATGCACGTGACGTCATCAGCGAGGTGACGCCATGTTGGATGGAACGTTGTGACATGCTGACGCAGTGCATCTGACCACGTGCTCCGTCCATTTTCCATCCAACACGTGGCGTCATACCCATTGATGACGTCATTTGATGACGTCAGTGCATAGCCTCTATAGATGCCCACATCTTGATGTGCACATCAGGGGCTCGGCAGATGTTTAAAATATAAGTTTACTGCTGGTTTATAAGAACCCAGAGGCCACCCTAATGTTTTTTTGCTGTAACCCTACTACCCATCAAATTCATGCCTAAATGAAGCTTTCAGTAGGCATTTTAGGAAAGTTTTTTCTTCGATTTTGACATAGAAAATCAACTGAAAATGAACAAAATAATTTTTTCCTGCAGGGTTAAAACATATTTTAAGGGATGGCTGAATGAATTCAGTAGAACTCGCATATAACGGCCTTGCATATACCGGACAATCGCTGATAAGGTACTGAAACTGGAAGTCCTGGTCCCGTTTTACAATGCATCGGCCATACATATTACGGACTTTGCATATAACGGACAAAAATTGCAGGTCCCAATCAGTACCGTACGTTATGCGAGTTTACTGTACTTGAAAAGGCAGAGATACAGTACCGGTACTTGAAAAGGCAGAGATACAGAGGGCCATATGCACGGGTCGGACTTTAGCCTAAAAGTAGCTTGAGTTAGAGGACCGAGTTAGATTTTCTCCGTGCTTGAAGCATTGAGACTTTAATGAAAGTGTGACTCACGGCCGATCCGTGCATACAGCCCAAAGTGTGAAACGGCCATAATAAAAGTTCCATAAACTTTCTTGTATGCAAAGTGGAATTCACATTTTACTAATTGGTGTGAGGTACATGTACCGGACTGGTGTCAGGTTACCCATACCATTGACAAATATATGTACATAGGTAATGAAACTCAAAGATTAAAGTAATGAAATGGTCCATGGACCATGTGCTCGTCCGTTTGAACATAATACCGGTAGTGTAATGACAGAGAGAGGTGCATGTCAGTTATGAGCAATCTGGGTCAAGTCATTCCCAAGTTGCAGGACTTCAATGATTTTGGGGTTATGCCACCTGGCGGCCATATTGGATGTCCGATCGGGCCAAAACTTAACATGCACATAAAGGTCATCTAGCGCTCTGGGTCAAGTCGTTCCTGAGTTATAGCACATTCGATGATTTTCGGGTTACGCCACCTGGCGGCCATATTGGAAGTTTAATCAGGCCGAAATTTGACGTGCTTATTAAGGTCATCAAGAAGGAGGTAAATATCAAGTTTGAGCACTCTGGGTCAAGCCGTTCCAGAGTTTTAGCACTTGGACGATTTTCAGGTTACGCCACCTGGTGGCCATATTGGATGTCGGATCGGGCCGAAACTCAGTGTTTTTGAAGGTACCCCTCTAATACACGTTTATGCAAGATATGAAGACTCTCAGTGAAATAATTAAGAACTGTGGCAGGTTCGTTACTTTTGTTGAACTTTGACCTCTGTGACCTTGAAAAGTAGGTCAAATCAAAAACCCATTACATATGTTATGTATCCTAATTAGATACACCTATGATAAAAATTTGGAGATGATCCAGTCATTAGTTCAGGAGTTATTGCACTTTTTGTGTTTTTGGTTTTGGCCACCTGGAGGCCAAGCCAAGAATCAAATCGGACCGAAACTTGGTGTCATAGGTCATCTGACCTAGGGGTATATATGTACCAAGTTTCAGATCAATAGCTCCAGCGGTTACGAAACGTGCCCTGCTAACATGGCTAACGGACGACAAGGGACGCTGACCGACGACAAAAGCTCACGGGTGAGCTAATAAAAGACAGTGGGCCGTATTCAAACAGGGTGATCATCGCGCGATTAAGGGTGTTTAGCCTAATCAGTGTACAAATTCTGCATTACACAGGTTAAAGGCCTAGAAAACTATTGTCTGATGTCTGTATGGTGCTTCACCAGAGGTGTTTACCCATAGGATAATCACACGCGTACAACTTTCCTGCATCTAAGTCCAAGAGGACAAAGGAAAAGTTAAACGATCAGGCAGGCTTGTCTAGAATTTGTCCAACACTTTCTTTTGTCCTCCCACACTGAGACGCAGGAAAGTTAGACGCGTGTGATCGTCGTGTGGGTAAATGTCAGAGATCAGGCAGCACACAGAAGGCAGAACAATAGTTTTCTAGGCCTTTAACCTGTGTAATGCAGAATTTGTACACTGATTAGGCTAAACACCCTTTTTGAATATGGCCCAGTAGGTTTCCCTTCCCTTATCTCAGAAAGGACAGTATGACCTCCCTACGACATTGCATGGAGCTCATGAAGCACTGCAGCGTGCACACACGCATAGGCACGTAAGCCTCCTGGTGTGAGGTTGGTTTGGCCGAGAAAGTTTCCTAGCTAACACAAGAGTCTCCGCCACGCCACGCAGTGGCCGGGCGGAGACTAATTATAGAAGTTTCAGTCAGGTAACACGGTTCAAGTAATTCCAGTTTTGTCCATGAATGCGTTAATACAATCAGTCGATTTGTTTCAAGACTAAAACCTATTGTCAGTCATCTTGTATACTTTCCAATTTCTTCAACATTCATTATCCCCTCTGTTCCATGAACTACGTGTATTTTAAGTCTTCATTAAATAATGTTTTACTGGTAATTTTTATAATCTCGTGTACCATACTCAGTGGTGGGTATAGTGTTTTTCAGATACATCTGGCCAAACTACTTGGCTGAGCTCTTGTCACGAAACTGTAATGGTGTCATCACAAATAAGAATGTTGCACAACAAACGGCAGCCAGTGTCATGGCTGACTGGCTTCAGCTGACACCGTGAAAGAGCTAGTGATTATGCTAACCCTACGGGTACCGGTAATCTAGTGTTGTGCAACGCCACTATCTTTTGGTAAATGTGATCTGGTCACATTCCTGAGTTCAACTAAGTACCTTTGGCCAGAACAAGAAAAACACTATACCAGAACAAGAAAAACACTATACTGCTAATGCTAAAAACAAGTTAATCTTGGGCTTCCACACTACATAAAACAACCCAAATTTTGAAAGAACCCTGGCTCATTTTGATTACTGAAAGTGCCCTCTTTCATTTCCACTTGAATCTTGGAATTTCAGAAAAAACATTGGTTTTGAAATTTTCATGCCATTTATGATATACCCGGTATGTTCTTGATTCAACCTCATGGTGTAAACTGCAAAAACAAATGCATCACAAAAATTTGGTGGTTTACAGTAGTTGTGCATGCTGCCCAAATAAGTACCGGTACAACATATTCTGGAAAAAGTGTGATAGTGACCACGTAATGGGGAACCGGCGTGCCCAAAGGAGGCGCTGGGGAACAACTCAGTTTTAACACAAAAGTGCATGCGCTGCGACGTTCAAAACGTCACTGACGTCGCGCATCGTCCGTGACTTTATGTGCAATACGTCATTCAGAATCAATGACGTTGCTCTTCGGTCTGTTATTTACGCTAAAATCGATGATAAACGTGTAAAATTCGAAATTCAGTGGACTACTTCAGTTATATTAGGGCTAGAGGTAGGGTGTAGTTTCAGAATTAAATTGCAAATAACGTTGGCTTGACTTTCGACACCATAGTTTTAACTGAGTTGTTCGTCAGTGCCACGTCACGGACTAGTTCCTCATTACTTAAGCCGCGTTCACATCTAGACCGATCTGAGACCGAATTCCCCAGTTCGCATTCGGGAATGCGCATTGGCTAGGCCGGTTTAGCTTGAAGCGCGTTCACAGTACAAAGTTTTTAATGCGATCTCAGGCCGGTCTAGCGAGTCCGCTTCTTGTACGGGCCGATTCAGCTACCCTAGGCTGGTCTAGACATGTGTCTGATCAGTTTGGAGCGATCCAGTCAGCGAGGTGACACTACGCGCCAAACTGTAAACCGAATCGGCCTGAGATCGCTACAAGAAGCGGACTTGCTAGACCGACCTGAGATTGCATTAAAAACTTTGTAGTATGAACGGTTAATGCGCACTAACTGTTTAGGCCGGTCTCAGATCGCTTTAAAGTGCTAATGTGAACGCGCCTTTAAAGGTCTAGGATTGTGTCATCACTAGAATTTGATCCTGAATCACTCAACTTTTTTCCATCGAGTCCATCATTGTCGTTCATTTCCGTTACAACATCAATTTCTGTGTTATCTGAATCTGATCGAGAGGAATTTATGCTCAACATGTTCACATCAGCACCACGTGTCTCATCTCCCGAAGAGACCATTTCAATGTCTATGATAGGCTCTGGGATTCTCTGCCATGGACTGAGCCCTCCGTCTGCAGCAATAGGACATGTGACATTTACGTCAAGTGTGCTTTCAGAAGAGTTCAAAAGACCAAGATCTATACGTAAGCATGGCGACCCAATGCTGTAACTACTTGAGACAGAACTGTCATCATCAACCACCACGGAAACACGATTTCGCTGGTTACTGGATATGACCGTGCAACTAACGTCCTCTACATGTATATTGGAATTTGAGTCCGACGAATCAATTCCAACAACATCAATATCGGAACACTGGTCATCAGTGTTTGCGGGTGGATTCACAATCCCAGTACACTCCACTTCTGACATGTCTGATTCGGAGTCGCCAATGACAACAACATCGCACTTGCGGCCAGAACTCCGGCGTCGGTTGCGCCGTTTTCCAGAACCGGACAGTACAGTACACTGGATATCTGAAGAACTATCAGACGGTGGTTCTGTATCCACGCTCGAAATTTCTGTGTCCGAATCAGATGTTTTTTCACTGCTGAATTTCCAATACCTCCTTCTTGTTTTTGACTTTGAGGCTACGTTTCCCCCAATATCATACCCCTGAGTGCAAGACCTGCCCAAGGCTGGAGTAGTACTGGACACTCCGAGAGTTTTTCCATCTCGAGAATCATCATCTGAATCAACCGAGGAGTTGTCACTGGAATAATTTTCCAAATTATTTTCATAGTACATTTTACTTGTACTCGGTCTGACCCCTATTTCATCTGGAAAGGCGACTGCCTTTGCCTGATCATGCATTAACCTGTCAGAAGAATTTTGCTCTGGCATGTCTGGCCCTGATTCTACATCGGTGCTTGGTTGCCTTCCTGGAGATGGTTCCCTGAAATTATCATCAACATTCACAGAAGAGGCTCCAACATTTGAGGCAGAATCGTTCTCTTCTGGATGAGGGGGGTGTGGACCAGGAGAACTTGTAGTTGGTACCAAACCAGCTGCCGAAGCAGATTTCTCTACATCATGTACACACGGGTCATGAGATTTCTGGCTGTTGTCATCTGGAGAATCATTCATCGAATCAACATGGCTTTCATCCAGTATTTTCTCTAGATCAAAAGTTTGCCACTCGCCATTTTTATATTTCAAAGTCATAGCTTTCACCTTAGACTGTTCATCCTGAGAATTTGTTGAATTTTCTAAATCACAGTCACTGATATCTTTATCAAATGCATCTGTCATTTTCAAGTTCTCTGGACTGCTCTTCTGAGCATTCTGGACTGCAGAATTACAGTGAAAACCGTAATCATTGAAACCTTGCCCTATATCAACACTTAACTTCTCTGTTAAGTTGTTGATGCACATCTGCTTGAAATTGACGACATCTTGGATACGACTCGAAGTGAACTCGGTTCTATTGCCGTCAGATGAACTTTCAGAATTTCCTCCGCTCATTTGCCGTTTATCTACAGCGCAACTTTCAAAATCGAGACTGGTTATTCCACAGTTCACATCAATATGAGGATTGGACACTTCCGTTCTGTTGTCCATAGATGAACCTTCAGAATAAGAATTCCCTTCACTCATTTGCCTTTCATCTGCAAGACTATTCTCAAAATCTGGACCGATTTTTCTACAGTCCACATCACGACGATGATTGGCGGGGTCTGTTCTATTGTCTAAAGATGAACCTTCACAATTTCCTCCGTTCATCTGCCTTTCATCCGCAACACAACTTTCAAAATCGAGACTGATTGTCCTACAGTCTGCACCAATATGACCATTGACGGATTCTGTTCTGCTGTCTAGAGATAAACCTTCAGAATTTCCTTCACTCAATTGCCTTTCATCTGTAATACAACTTTCAAAACCAAGACTGGTTGATCTACAGTCCACACCAATACGACAAGTGGAATCAATCGACGTGCTTGGCTGCTGATATGACTCTACTTTCTCTGCACATCCTTGATAACTGCCAAAGGTCGTCCCATTTTCGGAAACCTCTCTTTTTTCACAATCAACACCAGAAACTTCATGACCTTGGCTCGCAGAAGCTGATTCTATTGTGTTTTTCTGAATGTTTTCAGCAACATCAATTTTAGGAGAGGCAACTGGAGAGCACTGTAAAACCTGAACATTTGGGTTCTCCTGAGAACTTCGACACACTTCAGCGGTCGAACCTTGAGTATTTTGCGAGTCGGGTGTAGAAGTTTGTAACACATGGTGATTCGAATTGAGCAAAACAGTATCTGAAGTTTTTTGACGCAAAGATTCTGAAGCCATGGGAGAAGCACCAGCGTGCTTCGTATGGTTTGTCAGTTCGTGGTTGCTTTGCTTGGTACTCTTGTGGCCAGTAGGATGTTTTTTGAATTTTGCCGCAGAACTACATGTAGAAAGCCCATCACCAATTTCATTAACTCTGACCACTGATTTTAATTGCACTTGCTGGCATGATTCAGTGACAGTCTCGCATTCAGACTTTTCCGAATCAAGGCAAGACTTGTTTTTCTTGTGTTTTTTATGCTTCTTCTTGTGTTTCTTTCGTTTTTTCTTGCGTATCTCTTCGCCAAAATCACTATCCACACTTTTCTCAAAGCTTGCAGTTCTTTTCGAACGCTTTCTACTTGAGTGAGAATTAATGGATGATGACTTCTGATGGCTTCTGGAACTTCCATGTGTCTTTTCAGTTGTTTCAGTATCAGAACCCGAGCGTGGATTATCGCTTCTATGATTATAAAACCTATGTGTTGAGTAGATTTCAGGACTTGAGTCTCCACGGTTTGAAAACTGCCAATGATAGTGACCAGCGGGGCCACCTGCAGATGATTTCCTATGAATATCCAGAGCAATACCACTGACCCTTGAACGCCAGTGTTCACGTGCGCGTTCCCACTCCTGAGAATCGCCGTGCGTCCGCCGTGAATTTGATCCATGGCGTGACCTTGATCTTCTCTCCCTTGATTCCCGTGAATGATGTGATCTCTGGTGGCTGCGTGACCTCGATCGTCGTCGTTCACGTCGATGCCTTGCGCCGTCGCGATGAGAACTGGATTTCTTATGCTTCTTTTTCTTCTTTATATGTGTTGACACGACGTCAATACACTCATCCGAATCTGACGATATGAGAATAGGGGTGGGAGGTGTGCGCTCAGCTCTTGGCTTTTCATACCCGACAATCTGAACATCGCTTTCATTCCCATCTGAATCCAGAGTTGCATCATTCCCAGCGGCTGCTGCAGACTCATTTCTTTCACTCCTCTCTCGTCTTCGCTGCGAAAAATCCAGCGGTAAGTCATTCATCTGATGCGATGCATCTGAAAGGCTCGTCAAGAAAGACGTCCCTGGCGTGGGCGACTCCCAACCAGAATGTGCTGTGTCGGCCTCGTCGGCAAAACCATACTGAGGAATACGTCTCCGGGCGCCATCTGTGAGCGACTCGGCCATTGAAAGGAAATTATGGACATCTTGTAATATCAACGGCGTAACATCGGGGAAGTCCCTGTTGCCATGGCGTTCTGCAGGTGGTTCCCTTGCATCATTTAGTGCATATCTTGCATTTCCCGCACCAGACGGAACGGCATAGTTATGTAATGTAGACACATTTGGGAATATATCCGTCTGTGAGATTACCATGACATCACTATCATTACTATCACTGGAATCGTCGTTGATGACTTGTGGTTGATCGTACGTTGAATGTTCATCATACGTTGCCATGTCATAAGGTGAGCGTGCGAAGTGGAAAAATTCGTGCACAAAATGTTCTGTTCTCACGCCAATATAAGGCTGGATATGAGTCAGGAATTCTTGACTCTGGATATCGAATCGTTTGATGAGGTCGATGATGAGTTCGAGCAGGAAATGGACATGTTCCGAGTTGTTCAACAAAGCCAGGAGCTCTCGATTCAGCCATGGGATCAAACGATGGGTGGTAGCAGGATTCTGGACATAGAATTCGGCCGAACAGGAACGTATCCTGAAAGAAACAAAGGTGTTTGAAAACTGCTCAGATGACATTACACATACATGTAAAAAACATGCAGGACTGATCCCCTTTAGTAACATAACACAGGACGTTCCAAAAGAAACCAATTATGAAGAACAGATGGGTTTTACATAATGAAATGGTCCATGGACCATGTGCTCACCTGGTTGGACATAATAGTGTAATGACAGAGGGAGGTACACATCAGTTATGAGCAACTGGGTCAAGTCATTCCTGAGTTACATATCTTCAATAATCGAAGGCCGATCTGCTCACCACTGCGTTACAGCGACATCACCCTTCAAGAAATTGACCGACCCGCGGTGAATCCACTGCCTCTCGAAAAGGAGGCCAATCAGAACCGGTGTTGTAAAATTTGAATCGTGGTACAAATAGTGGTAGCCGAAGATCCGATATAAAGTGCAATATGATTGGTCGACCGGTAAAATTGACATCGTGCCAAGATACACCGCGGACTGGTCTATTTCTCGATGGGTGATGTGCGATGTAACGCAGTGGTGAGCAGATCGGCCTTCGATTATCGAAGATGGAGTTACAGGACTTTGATGGGTTATGCCACCTAGCGGCCATATTAGATGGCCGATTGGGCCGGAACTTCACATTCACATAAAGTTCATCTGTGTCATCTACTACAGGGAGCGCAGTGTTCGATTTTCATGATTTTCACAGGGTTGCCCGCTGGGCAACCAGTCACCATTCACTTGGTTGTCCGTCCAAACTTTAGGTTGTCCATACTTTGCAATGAATGGCTCAAAATAATGAAGTATTGGTCGCACAACAGCGGTGTAGTCTCAATCATTCCTTGCTACTGACATGACTGAGTGTCAGATGTGCATCTGTTTCAAGAATCCCAAACTTGACCTTCCATGATTGAAGAAAGGAAGTGTATGGTGAACTTGAAACACCACGACAGTTCATTTCCCAATCTCCCAATGGCGCACTTCCTGGAAATATTGATTTTCTACAGAGAAAGGCATGTGCCACCCCTATTAGCGAAGTTGGACTAAACCTAGGAGAGAGGTAGGATGCTTTGTGTGTACTGTTTTAGTGGATTTACAGCACATTTAGAACCATAGGAACGAGGATCTTGTGGGAATTCCAATGAGAATGGGAAGAATGGGAAAGCACAGTAAAAGGTACCGGTACAGTACTTTGTACGCACTTGTCCGTTGGGCAAGGTACCACAGATTGCCGACTTGTCTGTCACGTCTTTTGGTCATGTTGGTTGTGCCGGGCAAACGGACAAGTGGGAAAATCGAACACTGGAGCCACATAGCACACTTGCGCGGTCTAAGTCAAGTTGTTCCTGAGTTATAGCACTTTGATGATTTTCGTGTTACACCACCTGGCGGCCACACTGAATGCCTGATCGGGCCGAAACTTTATATTCAAATACAGATCATCTAGAGGGAGCCACATATCCAATTTGAGCACTTTGGGTCAAGTCATTCCTGAGTTATGGCACTTTGATGATTTATGGGGTACGCCACCTGGTGGCCACATTGGATGTCCGATCAAGCCGGAACTTCACCTGCACCAACAGGTCATCTAAAGGGAGCCACATAGCAAGGTTGAGCACTCTGGGTCAAGTCGTTCCTGAGTTATCAGTGTTATATCTAGGATTTCAGAGGGGCATGGTGCAAACTTTGTGAAAAGGGCACTTCAACCAAGAAAAGGGCACTTTTCATTCGCAACATTTCTTCTAACAGAATTTGAAAAGCTAAAAAGTTAAAAAGGTCTCTATAACTCCAGTCAACAGCCAATTTAAGCCAGTTTCTAAGGTGATATGACTAAAAGGGACCATGGCGCCCTAAGGGGCATGGTGCCCTAGGGGGTTAAAAAAGGCACAATGGCGCCCCCTTTTGGGGGCATGGCGCAGCGCCACTCTAAAATGGCCTAGATATAACACTGGTTATCATGATTATAGCACTTATTCTTTGATGATTTTTGGGTTACACCACCTGGCGGTCACATTGGAAGTCAAATCTGGCCGAAATTTGATGTGCACTTAATAATAATGCCGTTCTTGTAATATGGCGCAGTTCAATTCCAGTTGAACTGCTCAATGCGCTTCACACTATTATTACCCCAGCTACATGTATCATGGATCAAAGTTCATATTCTGGAAAAGCAGATTTTAGTCGAACAGGCCAAAAAATCAAGTCGCACACAATAGAAAATGCATTAGAACATCAATTCTTTGGGTCGCACAGAGCAAAATCCAAGTCGCATTTTAGACCGAATGGTCATGAACTTTGAATCCTGGCTATAGGTCTGTTCTTTATTCCAATTTCAATTCTCCACTCTCTGGAGAGTATTACAGTCCCGGCAGCCGATTTCCGCACTCTTGCTGGGTTTCCGCAGCCCGTTCGTCAACGCGTCAGAAGACGAAAATAAATTCAAACTGACGAACATAAAGTCGTTGACAAACGTCACACTGACGAACCCTAATTTTACCCAAGGCCCCTAAATACAGTTCAACCTATTTAGCCTCCCCAAGGCCCCCCCGTACACGCCCGTGTCCAGTTAGACCCAAGCTACTAAAAATCCCTACAAATCCCGCCGATCCGAACGGCATCAATGACGCCCGCGAACACGCTGAGGAGACGGGAGTGATTCGTGAACGCATGTCAACATTCATACCGGCGCGAATGAAAGTCAATGTTACGAAAGTTTTACATCCCACTCTCGGCAATGTCGATGTTTACAGCCTCAGTCATGAACACTAACTGAAAGAAATGTGGCAAGTAGGCCTGTACTCCCACATGGTGAACAAATCTTTCCTCACACAACCAAACATTCTCTGAATCAATGATCCCTGCAAGACCTATCAGCTGTTTGGCGCTAAAAA
>NMRB01001196.1:170754-184219 GCA_002633025.1 Notospermus geniculatus
CTACGATCCTCCGCCGAGAAAGTAGGGACCTGATGGCAGTGTCACTAGGTCGGAAGAATGGAGACAGGTGGCGCTGTGAGCAGTTTGCAACAAACAAAGAAGAATGGTAAAGAATGGGCTCGAGACTACAAAATATCCCCGGTTTTTCCCGAACGTTCCCGATTTTACGAATGACATCTCTCAACCTCGTTTTCAGGGATGACCAACTCTACTGCATGTGGACTCACGTGTACATTCGGGAGTACGGAAATCCTGCGCACAAGGTAATTGTTTACACCACGTTCGCGGGAATGATGTCATCATACTGCGAAACGAAAATATTACTGAGTAATTTCTCCTGGACGTGCGAGAAGGGAGCTTGGGACGGACCTGGCATGAACGAAGCGGTCTTAGCACCGTATTGCAGGTGTTTCAAAGGCGATAAACTGTGGTAGACTTTGCCTACATACATGTGTGAAGTGTATCTTTTGACAGATGACGATACCGACTTTGATGGTTGGTAAAATAGGGTCAATCGACGACAGAAGATTTCCACTTTCACGAACGGTTTCACCTGTTCCAGCACTGTACTGACGTGTACTTTGTGTCGTGTGCATTTGTGTGCACTGCTTCGTTTGGAAGGATGACTGACTTTGTTGAAGACGAAATGTCTGGGATTTGGGTAAGTTGGAAATGTCCAGATTTCTGTTTATTTCATTTCACAATTTGTCAATTACAATACAACAATGTTGTTAGCCACGGTTCGTCGATCGTAAGAACACGAAGAACACCGAATCGGACCGGGGACCGAATCAGAATAAAAGGCAAATCGGGGTGCTAGGCAGGCTATATTGCGAATCGGAATTGGCTTTGGTTAGTTGGTATGAAGTTTTACCGCACGTTCTTACATGTATGATATGGAACAACAGATGTTGCGTGTTATCCGGATCTGAAGACAATTGATAAAAAAAAGATGGCTGTTGAAAGATTGGCTGATGTCAGCAGTTCCCGTCTCTGCCGTCGACACAGCCGTGGCGTTACAGTGCTTGCTGTCACAGTTTGTGTGTTGCAGATGGCAGATTTCTAACAAAGTGTAAATTGGTTTTTTTAAAATTTCAAAGTCATTGTAGCCTATTACATGTACATGTACATGTAGGCCTAATTCATAATTCATGCGTTTAAAAAGATATGTTAATTGATTCCGATTCGATGACTTTATGCTCCAATTCGGTCCGATTCGTTGTTCTTACGAACCCGATTCACAGACACAAAAATAAAATCAATCACTGCATGCTGTTGCTGCTGTTGCATGCTGGGCAGATCCCAGATCTCATGATCTGACAGCTGATCATTGAGCTGAGTCATCATTCATGACAACACCACACGACCTGAAAGAAAGGCAGAGGCCTTATGACTATGCGACAAAAGACAAGCCAGCGTCATCATCATTATGACAAGTCTTCAGCAGGATGACTGCCAGCTTTGTTGGACAGGTCCAAGATTGCTACATTGTTTGTAGGCCTAGCTTACATGTAGGCCGCCGGTTTATAGCAACACCGGAACAGAGCAAAATCGGGGATTGATAAGAGTATACAGTATAATTACAAATGAATTACAGCCTTTAACACGTTGACTGCCGACTACAATTATACTCGTAGTCGCTGATCTCCTCCCCATTGCCAGCTACGAGTATACTCGTAGTAGGGCTAAAACATTTTCTATTAATGTTGATAAGCTTGGCAATGACGAAGAGCCTTCCAATGATCATACTGGCAGTGGGGGTTGACCAGATGTATGGGAACACGCTAGAGGGCGTACAGCTATGACTCGTAGTTGGCAATATGAAATAAACTTGAAATAGGTCTGGGGGTCATGGCAATGGCGGATGGAAATGATATTTTGGCCATGGCAGCGAACGTGTTAAAGTGGCAGTACAATAAACCATTCACAACAAGTTACACTACAGATGTAACCTATCCCGAGTCTTGGCAACAGAATGCTTTTTCTCCATGCAACATGTGCATTGACTTTGACATTAGTTGTGGGATGGCAGTGTTTCCGCCAGAGGGGGGGGGGGAGGGGGGGGATGAATCCCCTCCTCAAAAATTTCAAGGAGGGGATATCCCCCCCTCAAGTTTGCAGACTAACCTTTTTCANGGATGGGGGCATTCTGTTCCATAACTGGAGAACTGCTTCATCAATCAAATTCACATGTCAGCTGAGCGCATCGCCCTTGGGCGACTTGTTCTTTAATTTGTCACATTTCAAATGCAATTTTCATGCAGAAGGAAGACTAATTTTGCATTTTGGAGTGTAAAAAATGACTCTGGAGGCCATTTTTAACCAAAAAAACCCCAAAAATTTTTTGAAAAAAAAATCTAAAAAAAATATTTTTTTCTCCCCCCCTCCTTGACAATCCTGGCGGAAACCCTGGATGGACAGTATAGCGCCGCGGGAGTGGAGCAGTAAAGATTGGAACAATACATGTATATACTTACACGTAGGGCCTAATACATGTAGTACTATATATATTTTGCGCAGAAATTCAAATTGACATGACTCTGATAGCTAACACGATAAACTTGTTGCAAATTGTTTATTATGACATATATATCTAAGGGATTATTGTATCCAAACTCTTTCATTAACCCTTGATTTTGCTTCCGTTACTGGTGTTTCTACAAATGTAGGTTCCCCCTGGCCATCTGCCGTGGCTAGAGCCAAGGTCTTGAAGAGGCCTGTGTCATGATTATTGGCCACTGCAGCATGTATGACAAGCCTGATTTCACAATATAATAATGCCCTTACGCAGCAAAATATGTCCACAGAGCCACCCATACACGTGCAATATTATTGCACAATATGAGGATCAGAATGGGCAATATTATTGTCAATGTTTCTTCTACCCATCATGCCAGTAAGCACATGCCACTATTTTGGGCCCCATATTGTGCAATAATATTGATCGTGTATGGACCGCTTTAAAATTCCTCAATCAATATGGTACATGTATGTATCCTCAACTTGACAAAATTTGCCTTCTTCAGTTTGATGATCCCTTCAAGGTGGACAGCCTTAGCAATTCACCTTCGAGGCCGGAGAGCCTGGATTTGGATGAAATGATGCGGCAGGAGATGGAGAATTTGAATATCGGTGGCCAAATGATGATGGGCCAGAAGCCACGAAAACGAAAAAAGAAGCGTGCCTCAGATGTTGTCATAAAAAAATTTAAAGGTGAGAAAATGTTTTTTCTGATACTGAGTACAAAGGCAGAAAGGCAGGGAGCACTTTTTGAGGGATGGGGTGCTGCACCCTTCTATTTTGATCAAGAGGAAACACTACACTTTCTGTGTTGTTTGAAGTGATGATCCCCTATTGTCACCGTGTTGTCAGGACAATGAGTCCTGTATCATGGCATGCAACGAATGTGTCATGTTAGGTCATTGATATCTTCTGCCGAAATTTAAAAGGTGGTCTGATTAAGACATTGTTCCTTTTTCTATGGCATGGGGGTCGACAGGCACTCGAGATTAGTACTCATATTGTTTCACTTCTTGCTTTTAAAGCCCCACTGTATTGAATTTTATGATATTTTCAAAATGTTAGGACAATAGGAGAGTGCACATAGAGGTTACCAGGTCTCATAGCTCGTGAAGGTCCCCAAAATGCTTGCCTGATACGTTCTTTAGGGAATCAAGGCCTAGTTTTCAGCACACATTGAAAAAACTGCAGGGAGAGCCCTATGTGTTCAGATAGAGCGTCAGTACATTTTGCACTACACTGACATCGTGCACTGACGTCAAAAATCTCGGCTTTGATTCGTGTTTTTCAAATTGAATACAGCGGGGCTTTAACTTAGGTAGCAATGTATGTACATATTATCAAAGCAGTGTCATGAAGTAACTTTGCTTGTTTGTAGATTTATATGAAGCGACTGGGGAAGTCCTAGGACGTGGTGCTGTGTCATCGGTGCTTACTCACAGGAATCGAATCACTGGCAAGGAATATGCAGTGAAGATAATCGAGAAGTGTGAGGGGCACAGCCGCAAGAAAGTTTTCAAGGAAGTTGAGATTTTCAATCACTGCCAGGGGCAGGAGAATATTCTGGACTTGGTAGAATTCTTTGAGGAAGAGGACAATTTCTATTTGGTTTTCCCAAAAATGTATGGGGGAACTTTGTTGAGTAATATTGAGCGACGTGGTGCCCTCACCGAACAAGAGGCCAGTATGGTAGTCAAGGGATTGGCCACTGCTCTTAATTTTCTCCACGAGAGAGGTAAGTTCAGTTTTTAAAAAATCTTCAACGAGGCGAGTCAGCCATTTCCAGTGTGGCTATGAGAATTTGATCAGCAGATTTTAGTCCATGATAGGACAGAATTCCCACACACTGGTTTCTAAATGATCAGTTTCGTTTTTGTTTAGAAAATGAGAAACTGTGGAAATGAAAAATGCCTCTTGCTTCAGAACAAGGGTTCAGATTTCGGAAAACTACCAAGATTGAGGATTGGTTCAACTCTTTGTTATTTTATTACAGGAATGGCCCACCGAGATTTGAAGCCAGAAAATATTTTGTGTGAGCGAAGGGACAGTTTGATTCCAATAAAGATCTGTGATTTTGACCTGGGAAGTGGCATTCGCCTGAAGAGTACTACAGCCACTCCCATCACGACTCCCGAGTTAGATACCCCGGTAAGTTAGTAGTAGGTGGTCGGTGCAGTTTTTTTGCCATACCTTTTAGGTTCAGGTACAAATGGAAGGACTGCTCCATTGGTCTCTTCTTTTGCAGCCAAGGAACGATGGTCACGTTTGAAAATATTTTTAAAACTGTACTGACATGCAGCAAAATTTTTAAACAAAATATTGGGGAATATAAGATCAGTTTGAGTACTAACTCATCAAATAAAAAGTGGTAGATTTTAGGTTTTGTGTCTTCCGCTCCAGGTTGGTTCTGCTGAATACATGGCCCCGGAAGTTATCGATGCTTGGCTCGATGAATGGTCGTCATATGACAAGAAGTGTGATATTTGGAGCTTGGGAATTATTCTGTAAGTACAAATGTAGGTCAATATACAGTAATTG
Source organism: Notospermus geniculatus (assembly GCA_002633025.1). Classification (NCBI taxonomy): domain Eukaryota; kingdom Metazoa; phylum Nemertea; class Pilidiophora; order Heteronemertea; family Lineidae; genus Notospermus; species Notospermus geniculatus. The sequence goes on from NMRB01001196.1 coordinate 175,813, forward strand.
TTTTGTGTTGATTGTGCATCGTTTAGTTGGGAAAACCTCTGATGATGATTTCATTCACTGGAAAAATTGACTTCCATGAAGTGGTGCTCGAAAATGAGCTGTTGTGAATAAATAATTTGTGTAGAAGCGGTACATTTGATTGGGTTGTGGTTTAAATGGCTTGAGTGAATGTTTTGAGCACTTAGAAATTGCTGGCAAGAATCCTTTTGTCTTGCACTTCCTACTGTATTAAAATACAGATTAAAGAAGCCCCACTGCATTGAATTGAATTCACCTCTGGGATCTCTTCTACATAGCGCCTGAGAAAGACCCCGATTGGGGTCGAAAATTTGCGAAGTATTCGGAGACGACTTTCTGACTCGGTGTCGTTTTTGTGCTGTTTTTTGGATGCATTGAAATTTACGATATTTTCAAAATGTTAGGATAGTCCACATACATGTACATGTAGAGGTCTCATAGCTCGTGATGGTCCCCAAAATGCTTGCCTGATAAAAGTGATACTTAGTATGATGGAGTGACCAGTTTTTGGGGTAGAACAGTTTTCGTGGTACTCCCGTTTTTTCCCGTTTATTCACGCGCGCGCCCGCGAGACATAAACATTTCAACCGCTCCAGGTTGGTTCTGCTGAATACATGGCCCCGGAAGTTATCGATGCTTGGCTCGATGAATGGTCGTCATATGACAAGAAGTGTGATATCTGGAGCTTGGGAATTATTCTGTAAGTAGGTCAATAATACAGTAATTGTGTTGATTACATTATTTAGTTGGGAAAACCTCTGATGATGATTTCATTCACTGGAAAAATTGACTTCCATGAAGTGGTGCTCGAAAATGCGCTGTTGTGAATAAATAATTTGTGTAGAAGCGGTACATTTGATTGGGTTGTGGTATATAAATGGCTTGAATGAATGTTTTGAGCACTTAGAAATTGCTGGCAAGAATCCTTTTGTCTTGCACTTCCTACTGTATTAAAATACAGATTAAAGAAGCCCCACTGCATTGAATTGAATTCACCTCTGGGATCTCTTCTACATAGCGCCTGAGGAAGACCCCGATTGGGGTCGAAAATTTGCGAAGTATTCGGAGACGACTTTCTGACTGTGTGTCGTTTTTGTGCTGTTTTTTGGATGCATTGAGATTTACAATATTTTCAAAATGTTAGGATAGTCCACATACATGCACATGTAGAGGTCTCATAGCTCGTGATGGTCCCCAAAATGCTTGCCTGATAAAAGTGATACTTAGTATGATGGAGTGACCAGTTTTCGGGGTAGAACAGTTTTCGTGGTACTCCCGCGCCCACGAGACATAAACATTTCACGGTAAATTAATATCTCTATTTTCGATACATACATGTAACAAAATAATTACGGACGCAAAGCGAGTAACGCCGCAATCGGGCGGTAAAGTCTTAGGCCTAGATGGCCTAGTACCACGAAAACCGGTCACACCATCATACTTCAGAGAATCAAGGCCTAGTTTTCAGCACATATTGGAAAAAACTGCAGGGAGAGCTCTAAGGCTTCCTTTACATGTACATAGAAGTATACGGTATAAGAAAACGCCGGTTAACAAAGGCTTCAAATGGATTCACGACAGTGAAGGCATTGTTAACCGTCGTTTTCGTATACTTAATGTACAGGCCTTATGCATTCAGATAGAGCGTAGTACAACCTTTTACAGAGTTCTCACTCGCGCTATTTTTTAGCGTATATACGCCATAGATGCCGATTTCACGCCATGTCTGCCTTCCCCAAGCACAAAAATTATGCTTANCTGTTCCACGTCTGTTGGTGTTGATTCTGGTAGCACTGATCACTAAGCCTTAGTCATATTAGTGTGCATAAGCCTAGTATAGAAAAAAACTTGTTACTTTTAAAAGAATGAGTCATGTTGAGTAACATGATTTCATCTTCTGTATTCTATTCCAGCTACATCATGCTGAGTGGCTATCCACCATTCTATGGAAAATGTGGTGCTGATTGTGGTTGGGAACAAGGCGGGGCGTGTGAAAAGTGTCGCGAGATGCTCTTCCAGAGAATCCAGGATGGTCGGGTCGAATTTCCAGTCGAAGAATGGCAGGACATATCTTCCGCAGCTAAAGATCTGATAATGCACCTTCTGCAGAGGGATCCAAATTTACGCTATTCTGCAGGAGATGTGCTCGGTCATCCATGGGTTACAAGAGATGCGGCCAAGACACCACTGGCCACGCCTCGGGTCTTAATGAGGTAAGGAGATGTTTTAATCCATAGCCTGCTTTGTTGTTAGTGTAACAGACTGTTAACCTTTGTTTTTATGGTTTCCGATCTCAAGATCGGAAACCATATAGTGTTTGGTCGTGGTGTCTGTCTGCGTGTGTGTGTGTGTGTGTGTGTCTGTCTGTCTGTCTGTCTGTCTGTTCAGTCTGTCACACCTGTAGCTTTGTTCCTGCAAGAGCTACAGACCTGGAAATGTGACCTACCCCCAGGTTTCATGACCTGATCTACAAGATGGAATGAAAATTTCCAGTCTCCGATACCTAGTTCATGGTGAAATTGANCTTTATGTCCATGTGAAGTTTCGGCCCGATCGGACATCCAATATGGCCGCCAGGTGGCGTAACCCGAAAATCATCAAAGTGCTGTAACTCAGGAACGACTTGACCCAAAGCGCTCCAATGTGCTATGTGGTCCCCTGCAGATGACCTTTATGTGCATGTGAAGTTGCAGCCCGATCGGACATCTAATATGGCCGCCAGGTGGCATAACCCAAAAATCATGAAAGTCTTTTCTGGGAATGACTTGACCCAGATTGCTCATAACTGATATGTACCTCCCTCTGTCATTAGACTATTTTGTCCAACCCAGTGAGCACATGGTCCATGGACCATTTCATTTAAAGTGAATAATTTTGACCGGGCGGTGATTTTTTTTGACCGGGCGGCGGGTTTTTAGACCGGGCGCTGAGATCAATCCTGCATTTTAGAACGTGCCCGTTCTATTACACTAGTGGAGAACCCTGCCTTGTTGATTTGCTGTACGTACCCCATGGGTAAAAATTCTATTCTTTGTCATTTCACTTTCAGAAACAACAGTACCAAAGACCTTGAGGCATTTGCCAGTGATGCCATTGCAGTCAATCGTATGGTTCTGCAACATCTCACTATATCTGAACCGAGAAGTTGTGTCATGCAAAGCCGCAGTCGCAATGAACAATCCAAAAGAAGCGATGTGCCAAATGTCCAAGAAGAAGTCGCTGAGTATTCTATTCCTGTGCCGACAATAGGCTTATCCCCACCTGGAGAGTCAAAACTGGCCAAACGGCGGGCGCGGTTGCATATGCGTAACTGTCAGAGCGATGAAACAACATCTCCAAAATTCAGCATAACGTTATCTGCCACGCCGGTTAAAGGTGCACAATGACTGTTTGTTGATTTCCTACCGATTAAGGGACGCAGTGTCTAGCTTAACATTCCTTGGATGTGAATACTGGTACGGTACTGCTAACTGCTTGCTGTTGGAGACTGTGTGTATCTTGTTCAGCTGGGAATGTGGACAACTTGGTGGCTTCGGTTATAGCGAGGTTTGCCTAACGATTTTGTAGCGAGGTTGTCGTGATGTGTGTGCTTAGTGAGGCATGGAATCAATCATTCAGGCATATGGATCGATGACTGTTAACTGTCTTGTCTCATGGCCTCTGTTACTACTGGTGTGATTCCGTTTAAAACCGACAGTTTTAACACTTGTAGGTCTTACTCAGGTGTGTTTACTGCGAGTCCAGTCTATCATGTGGTATAAGGTCTGGTATAAGGCAACTACAACGAGGCCTACGTGTTGACCACACAGGCCCTGATGTAGCACTGTCAATGCTGATCCATTGACTTCAAACACTATGTCCCCAAGAATATCTTGAAACTGGGTGTCAAAGCCAAATTCACTTTCATTTGCTCATTTTGTGGTCATTGGGGTTGTTGGCTTGGCCTTTTTCCATTCATAAAACTAAATCATACATGTCATACTTTCCGTAATGGACTGGGGTTCTGTATTGCCATGTTCTTCGTGATTTGCATTTCTATGGGATTGGATTAAATCGGTGTGTTTTCCTGGAACTTCTGAGTACATTCACTCCTAATCACTGTCATACATCAAAACCAAGAGTTTCCAGTGTTTCTGCCAGGAATTTTTTAAGGGGGGGAAAGAGAAAATTTGACATAATTCTTGGTCAAAAACACAAATTTTGACTAATTATGACCTTTTAAGGAGGGGACATGCCCCCTCTGGCGGAAACACCGGTTTCCCCAGTTGAACATGAATTCATTATATGTATCTTTTTTTATTTTTGTAATTTGTGCACTTATTGTTAAAAAGAAGACTTGGAAAAACATTTTTGGCAGCGTTCCCATTTACCACGGTTGCGTGTCTTGTCAATGGAAATGATGTTACATTGTTAATTGAATGAAGTGGATGCAATGATATGGAACGCTTACATTTTGGGAACACGTAACTAGTAAGAATTGAGACAATATCTTTGGAAATATTATCACCCTTTGGACTGGCATTTCAATGCGTTCTGGACAGCTACATCATTTGCTTTATTGTCCTGCCAACATGCCAAGGGGAATATAAAACGCACATGACCTGTGTAACATTGTGTGAGAAATGTTACACTCGTCTTCGGAAAGTCAAATGTCTGACGTGGGGCCTCAGCCACTGGTACAAATATCTACCTCAGTCCGATATCTGTGTTCAACAAATTATATATACAGTACAGGTCACAATTGACATCCCTACGGCTTCGCGTAAGTTACTCGTAAGTTACGCGTAACTCACGGCTTTGGTTTCGTGTAACTCACTGCATAACTCGCCAAAATCGCATAACTCTCCTCGTAAAAATCACTGCGTAGCTAGCTAAATTCGCGTAACTCACCTCGTAAGTTACGCGTAACATAGCTCATGAGTTGTTGCGTAAGTTACGCGTAACATACGCAAATTTAGGGATGTCAATTGTGACCTGTACTGTAAAGTTTGATGCATCCCATACATTTAATTTATGATGTATAAATTATGGACGTGTCTGAATGAGATACATGTATTGAAATTGTTTGTGTATGCTATGTAAATCATCTTGCAAATGTTTTTACACCGCCACTAGCCTCATAGAGTTGCTAACAGCATTTCTTCAAAGGCTGATGGCACAATTTCCCAAGTTAGCTACACATCAAACTTATGGTTACTTTTAAAATAGTGCTTCAAAAAGCTGCTTTACTGATCTCAGTGTCTCAAGTTTTATCGACTAGTGATAACACTTTTGGATTCACATATGTGTAGAGCATCTTTTTATGTTGAGGGTCATAGTCAATTCGCTTTACTTGCCTCCAACTCCAGTGCAACCTCATTAATAAGGAATACCGGTATTTGCAATGAATGAGGAACCTGCGTGCCGTTTATCCCGACAGGTCGGCGCTGCGAGCAGTGCGACCGAAGCGACGTCATTGACGCCGTTTTAGGTGTTGACGTTGCGTCATGAAAAAGTCTGCTGTACATTTTCTACAGGAATAATGAGATAAAGACGTTGCCGTTATCGCCATCCCATCTCTTCATTTTAAGGACAAAGCACCGAAAAATGCAGAAATTTTCATGTGCTACAAGATGATGAAAATTTTATTGCCAGGCGACCAAAACAAAAGGGTTGTTTTCATGCCGGAAATAAATGGAAATAACGTTAGAAAAAAGAAACTTTGGTCGCACCGCTCACAGTGCCACGTTGTGACGTTAGTTCCTCCGGTTACCCATTCTGCCCGTTATTTGGGGAGGCTGTGATTGCTAATTTCAAAATGAAACAAAATGAAACAAATATAAATACAAATACAAATATAAATACAAATAATGAAACAAAATGAAACAAATATCCAATTTAGGGCTGAATTTCGGTGTCCTTATTAGAGAGGTGTCCTCCTGGCCAGGGTATCTGCCCTGGCAGGTTCCACTGTAGATTTTAACGGAGTGAACAGGGTTTCGGTTGTGTATCAAGGAGGTGAACACATTCAGTCCTCACTTGACTTTCGGGGAGAGAGTGATAGACTTACACTTTCAGCCTTTCAACCCAGAGCTAGCCTTGTCCATTTTGGCCGTCAAGTGACAAATGAGTTCTGGGTGATCTCCTACATCAACATGTATCCTAGCGAGCAGAACATCATATTACTACAACCATGAGAAGAAACACCAATGGGCTTGTCTTGTCATTCAATATAGTTCTGGAACCTGCTGGTCATGGGTATAGGTCCAGAATGCAACTATTTCAGAAGCTTGAAGTTTGCCCGATTTTGCTCAGGAACTATGTCGTTAATCTGTAAATATATGATGTTATATATGTTATATATTGTGTTGTTTCCATTGAAATGCATGTTGAGTTAAATTTAAGGTTGCTTACAGCTAGGCCAAAATAATTGTCGTTTGTAGCAACGCTACCTATGGTTTTCGGACACGGGGGGGGGGGGGGGGGGNATCATTGAAATTGCTGAAAAATGTATTGAAAACACACATAAAATTATTTGGGTTGGCATGTTTTGGTGGGTACATGTACATGTACAATAGAAAAGGGTTATGGCCAACCGACAATTATTTTGTGTCAGCCTGAAAATGAAGCGTCATTCTCTTGCTACAGTATGCCTTTTAGAATGTCATTGATTGCGTCAACTGTTAGTGTTGAACTCACGTGGCTTGTTTTGTGTCATTCCAACTTTGTTATAAAAGCTGGGAAATCCACGTTTCATTTCCGTTCGTCATGACTCATCAAAAGTACGTGGCTGATGCAATATCACTCGTTGAAAATCATAAACATCCTACTCTATTATTGCAACGTGTGTTGACCTACATGTATCTATAAGTGCTTTGTCGTCATCTAATCACTTATATTTCAATACGTTCAACAGCTGGCCTAGATTTTATAATGAGGTGATTTATTGATCTTCATGGAGTAGTTCCAGTTCCTGAACCACAGACATATCACCCCACAATATTTTCAAACGTCAGGAAATCCCATTGAAAATTCACTATTGTACTTCCCTGATTTAAGCATGTGACCGTTTTATATTTAGCTGGAGTGATGCCAACGTGGCACGATTTCATCATCTCTGTCTGGAACATTATGCAAGGCTTGAGTTCCGCACTGTGTCACCTAAAGGGACTTTGGTTGTTGTGGTCAGAAGTTAACTCACACTTGGTATGGAAGTACGTGACTCAAGTTTTTGGTAGTGCTAACAATTCCTATCAAAATACTTTTAATTAAGCAGCCAGCAGGGGTATCTATTTTATATCTGTACCAGATTGTTATTTGAAATACATGTAATTACTGGTACTCAAGATACAATTTTAATCTCAAAATTGTAAATCTGCTTCGTGTATGCAGGGTTGGAGCTAGCTCAAAATATCTTTTCGCCAAATGGGATTTGGGTTAGCCAAATAATTCGTTCTCCAGTCAAAAGTTCCGTGGCGTGGATATGAACTCAAGATGCCATGTTTCAGGTTTACCGGTATACAGTTAGTAAGTTTTAGCCAATTTTTTTGCCAGTTTCAAAAAAATTCGCCAAATTGGAGGGCTATAGATGTCTACCAAAAATTGCGGACCATGTGATGTGACGTCGTAGTGCATCCAACACATGCTGATGCATTGCGACGTCACTGACGCCGTGTAAACAGTAGCCGTTGGCGATTTGGCGAGTGGGTAGCGTGATCCCTGGTATGTAATCTTTTGACCATAATCGTACATGTCTCTGGAAGATAATAGGAATATTTTGTCAAGTGTTCAAAATTCTAATGAGAAACTATTAAAATAGGAAAAATCATATTTTTTTACTTGTGTACATGTAACGAGATATATTTGGAAGTGTTGTCCATACCATGGTTTCTTGGTTATGGATGGATCAACTTTAGCAGATCGAAATTAGTATTAAGTAACACAGTCTTCAGAATGCTTGATAAATTGGACACTTAAACATAAAAGTAAACACTCGAATCCATCATGGCTGCAAATATTTTGGGGTTTACGTTTGGCTTGTGCTGCTGCAGGCATTCGTATTGGGTATTATGCCCTCAGATAGGGCCAAAGTTATACACCCTTGCAAAGGGCTCAATCTTCAGAGAACCTTCAATATTGCTGGAAGTCAATAGCATGGGTTCAAATTTTGGATATACATGTACGGGGACGGATCCAGGATTCTGGTAAAGGGGGGCACAGAAGGCCACAGGCGGACCGATGAAGGCGCGAAGTCACAGCGGGGGGTCTCCCCCCAAAAATGTTGAAATCTAGAAGGCCGTCGGCGCGATTTCCCAGCATCAGAGGGACAAATTACAAGGCAATTCTGTGGCACTTCGAAAAAGGGCAATTTTTCTAATGTTTGTCACTGAAAAATGGGGGGGGGGGGGGG
>NMRB01001197.1:10946-53929 GCA_002633025.1 Notospermus geniculatus
CTTCAGATAGGGAAGAGGGAGAAAGAGAAAGAGAACGGAGGCAGGTGCTGTCAGCGCAGGGCGATCAGTCTTGTATTGAATCCTGGGACAAAGACCGCATCGGGCAGGATCCAGAAGGACCAGGCTAAGTACCCATGTCGTCGATTGACTTGTTTTCCAATTGTCCGAGGCATATACAATTTTTTCTCAGGTTTTCATGGCTAGAGGGTATCATTTCTTGAAGTGGCTGCCGATTGTTTGAGTTCATAATGCGTGGCTTTGTCCCCCTCTGCGCTGAGGGTGTCTTCAATAGGTCGCGCTAAATGGCGTCCGGTGTAGCCGGGATTGTGCACGGGTGGAGCGCTGATGCCACATCTTCTCTGGAGCCAGGGATTGGGGAGCAGCTTCCTGGATTCTTTGCCTAAAATGGCTTACCAGAGCTTGGTTTAGGGGTGGGGATGGAAATGGAATGCAAAAAACTACAAAAATGGAATCATTCTTCCTGTGTGTGAGGTAACTATTAGACCAGTGAATCATCCTAATAAAGAATATGGGTCCGTACAATACAAAGTGATTTCACGAAATGTGTCGAGAAGTGAATGTCACCTCCAAGATTCATTAAAGACAGCCGCATCTCTACCAAGAATACTTTCGAAACATTTCAGGATTGTTGCCACGCGGGGCTGTTGTTGCTCGCCCAGGAATGCTTCGTTTTGTTACTCTGAAGCACAACGTAAACTCGGAACGTGAAAACAGAATCCAAGATAGGCCTAGGCCCAGACGGTTTATCCAAAAGTCAGGTTTACCAGCGAATGTACATTGTATATTTGGGGATCTGGGGCCTGTTTCAAAAAGTGACTTCAAGCTAATGGCGCCTTTAACCAAATGGAAAATGCACTGAAGTTAACGGTCCCATTAGCTTGAAGTCACTTTATGAAACAGACCCTGCACTACAAATTCGACAACTTTATTAGGTTAATCTGCCCACGGAAATTCAAATAGACCCCTTTCGAAAGTCAGCTTCGGGTAATGCACAGGCCCCCGTGCATTTGCCTGTACATTGCTCGGTTTGTTACTTTTCGGAACTGACTTTCGAAAGAGGTCTATGATGTCTTAAGTGGAGGGTACGGGAAAAGGGCAACACGCGCACCCTTCGATGACAGTGAGTTGAGCCAGGTGGCGCTTTTGACACTTCAAGATACAGTTTTCGTCGAAGCAAATTGTAAAATGCCATTAGAAAGGTCTCCATGGGTTGGAAATAATGACGTATAAATATTTTGAGACTGCATCTGCTTGAGAATGGAACTGGTGAACTAACCGCTTTTACGGCAGCCGTCATTTCACACTCGGCGGGGCCCGCATACCGCACCAACAACAAATTACAACGCCTTATAACTATGTTTTGGCCGATTCTCTTTCGTATTTGGACGCAATTTTGTTTTAATTCGGCCTTAATGTGGAATAAAAATGATTTGACGCCTTTTTGCTCTAGACGTCTTATCAACAAGAATGCTGGAGGGAAAATATCCGTAGGCAGAATGCCGAACCGAGTAACGGTTCGTAAATCGTGGTGTAATGCAGACGTAATGGCGTCAACAGATATGAAAGGTTAGTTACTGTCTTGCAAAATTTCCATATTTTCATATTTTGCAAAATCAGAATATGGAAATGTCCACCCACCTGATTCGTGACTCTCGCGACACCACGGTTAAACACCGCTCTACATAGGTTTTGCGCCGGTTGTACGGAAAAAATGCAACAAATGTATTTTCGATTTTAAAACTGGCTTATGCGTCACTGTGACGTGAGAGCAATTTTCTCTACAGCAAATGGTGGCTGATAACACATGCATAAGAATACACTGGATCTCAGTGCTAAATGTGTAAAATATGCTGTTCACGTCTTTTCAATGGTATGACGACAAATACATGTATACATGTACAGTCATTGACATTAGTTTATCTACACCTACTACCTTGAATATTTCAAATACTACTGGGCCAATTTTAACACGGTTTGTACCACATGAAAGTATATAACCTTGGTCATATTTCTGCATCAAACTTTTGGAAATTTGGAAATATCATAATTATGTAATTCCTCATTAGAAAAAACCCTAAAAATCAACATTTTTATTATGCAATTTTTTTGTGACTTTTGTTACAGGGTTGATAGAGTGGAAGTTTCTAAGGATTTTGAGCTCTGTTTCGTCAAAATATATCGAGTGGTTGCTGAGATATTTGAGATTATCAAAATTTCGATATTTTGAGAATTTCCATTTTTTCAAAAAATTTTGATATTAGTAGACAGAGCTCACCCAGAAACGTAGGAGAATGAAGTTTTGGAACTTTCAGCGTAAACTGGTTGGAAGTTACAGCTGTCTTAAGTTAAAGAGTTTAGCATATCAACATTTTGATATTCTGAAAATATGAATATCTCGGCCCAGTTAAAGCAAAAGGTTCCAAAATTTTGTAAGCCCATATTGTGAGGTTAGCTTTAACTAATGACATCAAAATTTCCTGAAAAACACGAAAATCTCAAACTATCAAAATTTTGATAATCTCAAATATCTCAGCAACCACTTGAGATATTTTGATGAAACAAAGCCCAAAATCCTTAGAAAGTTCCATTCTATCAACACTGCAACAAAAGTCAAAAAAAAAATCCGTAATAAAAATGTTGATTTTTAGGGGGTTTTCTAATGAGCTATTACATAATTATGTTATTTCCAAATTTCCAAAATTTTGATGCAGAAATATGACCAAGGTTATATACTTTCATGTGGTACAAACCGTGTTAAAATTGGCCCAGTAGTATTTGAAATATTCAAGGTAGTAGGTGTAGATAAACTAATGTCAATGACTGTACATGTAAGTTTGCTCTCACTACATCACCATGTATCTCCGAGTCGAAGTGTGTAAAAAATCATGTGTGGCCTAACTCTGTTTTGACGCCACGAGAGCTGGCTAAGATTCCTGGCCGACTGGATGATAATGCTTGGTTGAGTTAGAAAAAGTAAAACTCATCGGCCAAAGCTAAATATCTTAGTCTAGTATCAACAGCTAGCGGGTGTTAGGAAGAGAGGAGCTAGGGTCAACACAGCCAGTTAAGCCCCTGCTAAAATACACTAGCAATTTAGTCACACATCACAAAGTTTGAATGATTGGGCGATTTGTGTCGCTAGTATCTTTTAACGAACATTGAAACGCATTTTCCTCAGATGAATGGGTTAAGAAAACTGCCCAAAGACATGGTGTAAAAGTTGTAACAAAATTAACTTGAACTTTACATTTTGGATTATGGCTTTGGCCGTCGTGTTAAGTGGCGGAAAGAAATTGCTTTTTCGTGGATGGCGTATGCGGCTGGGTTCGTACACCAGCAGCGAAGAACGGGTCTTTTCGACAACCATCAGCGTTGGACTAAATTCACATTACTTTTTTTTCATAACCGGTGCAAAATGTTAGTCAAAACGTCAATCATGACGGAAAATATGAGAGGAAACTGTTTTCACAGCGAACTTCGAACAAACTCGCCCAAATTGAAGTATACATTTTGCCATTGATTTACGAGAGCGATCTAGTTCTGCTTAGGTGAAAAAGGCATTTACATCTAGGTTTCTGATCTCGAAGTCAGTCAAAACAGCCACTCGGTAAGATCTACTAACGAATGAGAAGAAAGTTCCACCGGGCAACTGACTGCAAAACGGCTTGTCATTCTCTGGCCCCTAGGCCCTGATCGGCTCAATGCATCACAACCCCCAAGGCCCAGTTCAGGACACTGAATGTACGCTCAATTTCCACAGATTATTCAGCTACATGGATTTAATGTTTTGATCCGCTGTTTTGGCCCTTTGGCTGTCTTCTCCCTTCTGGACGGGTGAGTCCATTAACCCCCTTTTACACCGCGGGCGCCGATTTTGCACAATACATGTAAGTTAAACATTTGTTGTCTTAAAAGTACCAATCTGCGCAGAACTATTTTATCATAAATGCCCGGAATCAATTATGAAAAGAACAAGTTTTCATACTCTGTTATTTTTCGTTCCTAAATCAGCTAAATGTTGTTTCGGCTTGTTGAGCAAGGCTGTCGGGCGGTATGGTAAGTGCTGCCACGCCGTGACAAATGTCTGAACTGCATTCCTTGTTTGAATGCGGTGCTCAAACCGCGATGATATTAAAGCTTTGTTTTGGTTTACTAGATGATGACCCTAGGTACCGCAACATCGGTAAATCGATTATAAAGCTATGTTTGTATCATAATGCAGATGAAATTTTTACATTCAGATGTACGAGAGAGTCAAACTGTAAGTGTTGGATTTTCATCAAACAGCTATATTTTTTTTATTTCATCATACATTCAATAAAAAATAGTTGAGAATTTAGGATGATTCAAGTGTACAAGGGCTTTCTCATTTGTTAATCGCCCAGTTTCCATTTTTTCTTTTAAATGTTGCAATATCTTTGGATAGTCGTAATATTTATGCCAGTATTGGTACATTTTGGTTGGGGATTTGGTGCGGCAGGCCCTAGGCGCTATTCTTGGTGGAAGGACTTTTCTACATTATGGAATAAATGAGTATACAAAATCATGTCATACCAGTGTTTTATAAATATATGAAAACCTCAAAAGACAAACTTTGTGAATGGCTGTTTGAAGAACAGAAAAATAGCGTTCAAATCCGAAATAACTGACTTCCAGATGATACCTTATCAGAAGAACTCAACTACACGTACGTACATACTTGCAAAGGATCAAAAACTTCAACTTGAGTGGTCAAGGGAAAGTTTTCAAGAGCCAAACCCGAGGCAATCCATTGTTCGAACGCACATCATTGTTGCCAGACCGATAATGCCCTATCGGAGATGAAATGTTCTGGAAAAGATATGGGAAGAACTTCGTGGCCAAAGAGTTTAAAAGTGGAAAGAGTAGATCCACACGCCAACAGGCATGCACACGTCGATTGTTACGCCAACTTCCAGAGCGGACACTTGAACTTTTTTTGTCGCTGATGCTTTGTGTTGGGAAAATTCACACCATTTTTTTTCACTTGGCATGAGTTTGTTGGAGATGCCTCATTTTCAACGGATGTGTCCGCGAAACTTGCTTCAGGAACAACAAGTTGATTCCGCAATGAAGCCAGGACGCCAAAGTGACGATACGAAGATTTTTAATCAAATGCCACATTCAGTTCAGGACCGTCTGATTTTTCCGGACTTTACTCGGCAAGGGGCCATTCAATTTTGAGTACACACCCTGTAACTGATGCCAAGAGGCGAAGACAGCTGCGCCATCTGTCCTTTTCTTGTGGAGCTAAATTTGGTGCACGTTTCGACGACTTGGTGCATCTGGCCCATAACGATCAGTTTCGTTTAAGTTAACGAGGGCCATCGTTTAATACTCCATGCTTTCTGCCGTTTCTTTCAGGATACCAAGACAAGGTTTATGATACGGGCTCCAAAGTCGACACAACCTCAATGACTGGGTTGCTTGAAATAGAGCTTTGCAAACCTGCCTGTGCCGTTGAATTTATCAAATGAAATGGTCCATGGACCATGTACTCACCCGTTTGGACATAATAGTGTAATGACGAGAGAGGTACATGTCAGTTATGAGCAATCTGAGTCAAGTCACTCCCAAGTTGCTGCAATGATTTTTGGGTTATGCCACCTGGCGGCCATATTGGATGTCCGATCGGGCCAAAACTTCACATGCACATAAAGGTCATCTAGAGGGAGCCACATAGCACATTTGAGTGCTCTGGGTCAAGTAGTTCCTGAGTTATAGCACATTTGATAATTTTCGGGTTACGCCACCTGGCGGCCATATTGGAAGTTTAATCAGGCCGAAAATTGACGTGCTTGTAAAGGTCACCTAGAGGGAGGTAAATATCAAGTTTGAGCACTCTGGGTCAAGCCGTTCTTGAGTTATAACACTTGGATGATTTTCAGGTTACGCCACCTGGTGGCCATATTGGATGTCTGATCGGGCCGAAACTCAGTATTTTTGAAGGTACCCCTCTAAAAAATACACGTTTATGTAAAATATGAAGACGCTCGGTGAAATAACGAAGAACTGTGGCAAGTTCGTTACTTTTGTAGAACTTTGACCCCTGTGACCTTGAAAAGTAGGTCAAATCAAAAACCCGTTCTACATGTACATGTATGATAAAAATTTGGAGATGATCCAGTCATTAGTTCAGGAGCTATTGCACTTTTTGTTTTTTTTGGTTTTGGCCACCTGGAGGCCAAGCCAAGAATCGAATCGGACCGAAACTTGGTGTCATAGGTCATCTGACCTAGGGGTATATATGTACCAAGTTTCAGATCAATAGCTCCAGCGGTTACGAAACGTGCCCTGCTAACGGACGACAGACGACGACGGACTCTGCACCATCGTAAGAGCTCACCACAGGTGAGCTAAAAACTATGGCTTGAAAGACAGCGCGTCAAAATTTAAAACCGCGAATAAGCACTTGAAAAAAGGACAACCGAATATGTTTCTTTCTCTCACACCAAGAGCACAGAAAAAAACAGGCGCTTGGGTCCTGCTTACTTGATGGGATAATGGAAGGTTAGGACACCCGTACAAGACTTTTAATGGGAGGGATCTATAGAGAACGTCGAAACATCCCTTCAGAGACGTACCGGGATTTTTTTTAAATACACTGCCAGGATTCTCTTGAGAAAATTGAAAATTTGGGGGGACTGTAGAGTACATGTTGAAAATTGCTTGAGCCAGATGATAAAATCTAGACGCATTGATGGTTCGAGTGACCTGTAGTAAAGAGACACTACCACATCGCGATGGTTGGTTAGCCCATTCCTAAGATGTTGGTCCACCAATATATCTAATTACCAGAAGATAAAAGACAAACGTTAACCAAGTTATCTTGTCATATCATCACATACAAAGTAACAATAGGGAGAATGCACCCAATCATAACAGTGATTAGGACGCGTAATGAAAATCCGACATGACAGATTTGCGCAATGAGACAATATGGTCGGACGTTAACCATTGTGATGATATAATGACCTCGCCTTCAGATCCTCTAATTAGTTCTATATAATGGTACCATATCGTCCATTTGCCGCTGTGATCAAATGTAAAAGGACCGAAAGTTCAATGTCTTTGTTTTATTTCGCGTATCGAAGGTTCACTGAGATTTGCAACTGTTCGATTATTGCCACTACTTTGATTTTCTTACAAGTGTAAAACAGATGAAGTTGTTTACTCAAAAGTAATTCACAAGACAAATAAGCCTAGTATATTACTTCAGCGTTTGACAAGGTCAAGGATTTGGTCAGTAGGCCTTTCATCCCGGGTCATAGCATTATAATTTGGCCTCCTAAAACTCATTTTCTTAAAAGTGTAAAACAAAGGGAGTAAGAAATAAAAGTGGAATAAATAAGAAGTTGGGTGCGCAAATTTTTCAATTTCTCAAATTGGGACATTTTTCCCATGTTTAGAAATTTTCTTAAAACGTCATGACATTTTGTCTGACATTTTGTCGGGCGGTGTTTCTCAAAATGGGAAAAAAATTATCCCAATTTGAAAAATTGAAAAATTCGCGCAAAATGCCAAAATTTTCCACTTTTATTTCTTACTCCCTTAACAGAAGAATTCGTTTTACTCACAAGTGATTCAAAACTCAAACAGGGCTATAACTTCAGTGTTTGACAACGTCAAGGAATTGGTGCGGGAGGCCTTGCTAAATACATCGCGAGAAGACAACTGTGAGAAAGCTTTCGATGAAGGCACCCATTATTTTGAATTTCTGAGGCGATTAATAGTCAGAAAACTTTCTGTAATCCTTGTTTTTGGCAGTTTTCATAAAAACGTTGATCATGGGCCGCCCAGTTGCAAAGGAAACCGAAAAGCGGATTAGGCCTACCTAAATTCGTAAACATGTTTTTCAGAGGGAGGGCGTTGCCTTCCTAAGGTGAATATTCATAGCGCCATCGGCACCGTCCTCGTTCATGTTGTGATGAAATCAACTGATGAGGTAATGGCAGGGGACTCCTGTAAGGCCGCTGATGGCACTACCATTGTTTCATCCCGGGTCATAGCATTAGCTAATTGCGCTTACGTAAATCATGTCACAGCCTATTGAAAATTGCGCATTCACATCTTTGTTTTCTACCCAAGTCCTCGGGCTGTAAAAGTTTTGAAATATAACTTTCGAGTTTGTGCACTTCTTACTCGCTCCGTCCTACATATACTCTTTCATCCTCTGGCAAAAGGTTCATTTATAAAAGATGTGCAGTTTCGTCGCCTTTGCAAATGTCTATCTACCAACACCAATTATGACCTCGGGTAATATTTATACAAGTTTGAGCACAATGGAATAAGATAGCTGAATTACATAAGATGATAATGCGTCGTTTTGTATGGGAGTGAACAACAGTGGGCAGACTCCGGGCGAAACAATTCGGGTTAGTTGCTTCATGTTTTTGATACACCCAAAGGAATCATCGCATTATACCCTAATGAGATTTATTCAGACAGAAACCCCTCTGACTTGTGAATATTCTGTAGAATGTGCGGTTTCTCCCTTATAAGCGTGGCACAATACAAATACCGTATTTGTTAATATTCCTGTTAGTCCCCGCAGGTTGTCATCTCAGGAATTGAGATTGTTTATCGTGTGTCGCGGGCAACATGATTGTTTATTCCCCCGAATCTTAAGGGAATAGTAATATTACGATGGAAATGGACCGCAGGGAGTTCAGACTGCAACGAGGACCCCCGATGTACGCCCCTTTTCCTTATCAACACTAACAGAGAAAGGATGATCGAACTGTACTAGACTTACCCCTGATATTTGACAAATGTTGATATGTTAGGACCCCTTGATTAAGACATAATGGGCCGTATTCAAAAAGGGTTTTTAAGACTTCGGCGCGTGTAACTTCGTCAAATGCGTCTTAGACGCGTCAAACGCGTCTAAGTCTTAATCGCGCGATGATCACCCTTTTTGAATACGGCCAAATAAGTTTTTGGGGAACGTGTCTCGAAAATGACGCCCCGTTTACCTACTCTGGTATATCCACCTAATTCAATTGCTCCTTAAAATTTATAGACAAAAGAGAGAAAATTAACATGAGGCTTGACTTGGAAGAAATTACGCGAAAATACTGCAAAGGTTTGATACTATGGTTACTGAACTGCACTAGGCCTATGTTAACAAGTTGGTGAGGTGAAATTATCAATATTTTGGAAAAATAACCAGAAAAAATATATATTACATACGTTGTTTATGATTTTTTTAAAAACTTGTAGGAAATATCGCACATGTTGGGAAATCCACACTTTCTTAAAAATTCTTTCGATACATTTGTACATTGGTTTTGGTCTACTTAGGCCAGCTTCAAACAAAAATCCGCATCTTCCAATGATAACATGTATTTTCTTGATATCAAGTCACCAGTAATGCAAGGTTCACCCCAGAAAGTCCCACCGGCAAAACGTCTTTGGATGAAATGCGATTTTTTTTTCGGCGCAGCTTAACTTGGCATAACGTAGATAATGCAATCAATGGATATCATTCGTAGACAAAGTGTAACTCATGAGTACAACTCACTTCCTGTCCATTTTTCTGAAGCGGAAACTGTCAGGATATGCGAGGAAAGGTTCTCAAGCGGTGAGAGGCATATACTATCATCCATATTGTTTAGTATTTTTCTTTGATTCTTTTTGTATCATTTCCTACGGGGTAGTCTCATTCATCCACAAATCAAAATGGGATTCTTTTTTATCCACTCCAAAACCCTTCGTCTCGTGCGAGAGAAGGAAAGGGATTCATAAATGTCGATTGACGATGAACAGACTAAATGGCGTCTGACATCACACTGATTGTTCCTCGAGTATGTTATTCAAAAATGTTCAGAGACAATAAGAAGCTCTGATTTGTCAACAACAATGACGCACTAGGCAGTTGACGAACGATCGTGCCGCCTCACATACCGTCCAAACGCCCGTTGTGTAATCACACACGACGTTTGGTTTCTATAAATTCATAGACGACGCTAGCCGTAGCCTCTTGTTGATGCGGAGATGATGAGACACGCAACAGATTTCCTAAAGATTGTCCTATCCACCGAACAAAAGTTGCGAAGACGATCCTGGACAGGGACAAAATATTCTTTAACCACTGACAGAAGTTGAGATCGGTGAAAACTCACCGGAGCTTTCGGAGAACACCCGTACTCCCTCTCCAACAACATACGCTTGACTCCATCGGGTCCAAGCCATGGGAGTGATTTACTGATATTCTCAAGATCACTGACATTGCTTTATTATCGTCCAAATTGGAACTGGTCTCACCAGGTTCTTTGGGAGCGATAGTCAGACATATTGGCACATCATGTTATCGTACCTCAATCCAACATTATTTCATTGAAGGACGCCCAAAGCAAGAACTGACATCTCCAACCTCGTTACACTATATTCGCCGTGAGAAACCCTTGGGACGGCATGAAAACGTTACTCTCCATAATTAAAATCTCATTTCAAGTAATCAACATTACCGGAGTTGAATCAAATAACATCACGTTGGGATCAGGAATCAAAAACTACGTTCGAAGCGCTTCCATAAAAATGTTTCGGCCTATCAGCGAGTCACGTTATAAGTCAGACAAAACTGCAACTACATGTAGTTGTACAGTAACTTAAGACTATTAATTATCAACTGATTTTTAATTTACTTACGACAAATCACATTCCGGCAAATGTCGAGATGAGATTAAAGTTCCATGATTTGGCCTCAAGAACATTTATAATTTTACGAGTTTTAAATATGGACTGCATGCAAGGTATGTCAAGTTTCAAAACATTTGGAGAATATGGATGTACGACTTTCTTCACAAACAAACGTCCCAAAACAATGATGACATTTTCATAAAAGCACATTATTTTGATACATTTGTACATACTATAAGTGCATGTATCATCCAATTTGGAAGTTCCACAGCATACGGTATCAATTACATTATACAAGGGTACATGATGTATTCATAGGCAACTTTTCAAAACTGGCCCATTCAAAAATGACCGAAACCATTCAGACAACCCTCGAAGCCAAGCTATTGCCAATTATAAATATGAAGAAATCCTTCAGACTGAAATATCATTGCCGGCAAGTGTTTTTTATACCTGCTTGGATATTTTATCAGTTTATCAACTTAAAGAGACGGGACATCGCAATCAGTCAAACTATACCTATCATTGGATGGTATGAAGCAAGTCCAGGCAATGGACGGCGATTGTATAAGGGCCTAATTTACGTTTATTTCAGGATAGGCAAGACAATGACACTACCTAAAAACCATTGGCACTTGATATCATTTTCTTACGACAGGCCAGGCACGGCATACATAATATACATGCAAATGGGCCTAATTACCTATATGCCATTACCTTACCATAGGCATGGGCAGATTATATGAATGGGCCTAATTACATGCACCTCATATTCATGATATTTTGTGCTAATTACCTACCACATGATACCATTTTCGTACGACAGGCAAAGCACGCACGACATCTAAATGGGCCTATATAATTAGGCTACCTTTATCATCCTTACGGTAGGCAAGGACAGGATAATTCGATGAGCCTAATTTCATGCACATGTACCTCATACATGATACCATTTTCGTACGACAGGCAAAGCACGCTCGAGATAATCTAAATGGGCCAAGAGACCATTACCTTCCGATAGGCAAGAACAAGATGTCCTAACTGGGCCTAATTACATGTACTTCATACATGTTACCATTCTTGCTAATTATCTAGCACGTGGTACCATTACTGCACGACAGTGAAAGCAGGGCATGCACATCTAAGTGGGCCATACGCCATTATCTTTTGATTGGCACGGATAGGCTATCAGAATGAGGCCCATTACATGCAACTCACACATGATACCATTACCGTACGACAGGCAAAGTACGCTCGACATTCTAAATGGGCCTATTTTACCGTTCGATAGTTATGGACCCTACAATTTCACCATACGGAATCCCAATTATAATTTACGTTTACTCGCATGGGCCTATCATGCCTATGGGGACTGGAGGAATTTCAGCTACATTCTACTTCGAAATTTGAGCAGATGCAATTGGTAACTGGTTATTAAAGAAAATACGATAGAGAACTAATTCAACAATGAGTGAGAAAGTAAATATAAAACCTTATTACCGGAGAAATACGCCAGATCGAAGAGTGTATTCGTTATTGGAAATAAAGAATTGTTCTGATTTTTTTTAAAACTTCAATAGTACCGGTAATCGGTTTGTGTGCTCAAAGAACAAAGGGCCTAAGAAATGATATCATGATATGGTCAAATAAAATCACGGCTTACCTCAATATCAAGTGCGGTAAACATATTCCACGTTAGAAGCTGATGTTATGATGTATGATGCTCCCTGGTGTGAGTGCAGTTACTGTTTAGGGAAGACACGGCACGATAGGTTGTTTGTCAACGAGAAGGGCTAACGGCCAAGTGTGAAGTTAGCTCTCGTTTCACTTGCCAAAGGATAATGGTGACATAACTATTTTTGTAATATGTTGATTGGGGAAGATTTTTCAAGAGGCTGGTTTTATTGGGGAAATATTACAGTACATGTACATGTATGTCAATATTTTTAATGGATTTTTCGGCAAACGGTAATGGTTTGTACCTTTAGCAAATAAGCAACCTGATAGAGAGCACTGACCACCTCAAACCAATGCAGTTTACATTGAATGGTGTTTGGTGAATGCTTTGTTGGGCAACGACTGAATTTCATCTGCCTCAGCGAATGCTGCATGTGATATAGGTACAGACGAAAAGTTCGAACACAAGACGCAAACTGACATAGCATGCCTTGATTCTCAAGTCAATGTAAGTTGACATCCAGCACTAAAAGACGGTAACCCATCAGAGAACGGGGATCACGCCTCAGAAGTGAATGAAGGTGGACCGCTCCTCAAGAAATTGAAAAAGACCATGACCAAAAGAACAATAACTAGCAAAGCAAGTGACTGAGCTGTAGAACAAACCTCCCGTGAACAAAATATCGATCTTAATCTTAGTAATTCTTCCTTCGTTTTCGCCTTGATCAGCCATTGGTCTTCGTTTAGAATATCGATCATGGTCTAAGTTATTTTTCCTTCGTTTTCGTCTTCGTCAGCCATTTTGATCTTCGTTTAGAATATCGATCTTAATCTTAGTATTCTTCCTTAATTTTTGTCTTGATTAGCCATTTTGATCATCGTTTAGAATATCGATCATGATCTTAGTAATTCTTCCTTCGTTTTCGTCTTCAACAGCCATTTTGATCTTCGATTAGAATATCGATCATGATCTAAGTTATTTTTCCTTCGTTTTCATCTTGATCGGCCATTTTGATCTTCGTTTAGAATATCGATCTTAATCTTAGTTATTCTTCCTTCATTTTCGTCTTGATCAGCCATTTTTATCTTCGTTTAGAATATCGATCATGATATTAGTAATTCTTCCTTCATTTTCGTCTAAGTGATCAGCCATTTTGATCTTCGTGTAGAATATCGATCATGATCTTAGTAATTCTTCCTTCGTTTTTGTCTTGATCAGCAATTTTGATCTTCGTTTAGAATATCGATCATGATCTTAGTTATTTTTCCTTCATTTTCGTCTTGATCAGCCATTTTGATCTTCGTTTAGAATATCGATCATGATCTTAGTTATTCTTCATTCGTTTTCGTCTTTATCAGCCATTTTGATCTTCGTTATTATATCGGCCAGTCGTGCAGGCACACGGACTATAAACCGCTCAGAAAGAACGAACACTTGACTTGGAGTTATTATCAAGACTCACTGGAAGAAATGTCCTGTAAAAGACGTGTGATGTTGTACCCTGAAACTGGAAGAGGTATCTAGTAACGGTAGCTGAAAAAAAGAAGTGGAAGAGATACCCTGAAAATAAAATAAAAAAGTGGAACCCTGAAAAGAAATGCTTGAAGGTGAGTGCATGACTCTCTACAGAGATATTATAGGTCGCGAGTCAAAACTGGTATGCCGTTTTTGAACTCCACACGAAAAGCCTGATTAATCCATTGTACAGGGCTGTGCAGTGGTCAGTGGGTCGCTGTAACCCAAACAACTCATGCGCGCGCAAGTCTGTTTTTAAATCTTTATTTCCGAATGAAATGGTCCATGGACCATGTGCTCACTCTTTGACATACCGTAGTGTAATGACAGAGAGAGGATGAGCGAACATCTGGGGCAAGTCATTCCCAAGTTGCAGGACTTGTTTTTGGCCACCTGGAGCCAAGCTAAGAATCGAATCGGACTGAAACTTGGTTAGGGTNAAATAAGTGGTCTAATGTTGGTGTATAATGATCCCCTTGCTTCAAGTAATTGGGACATTGTTTTTATAGGTGTTATAAAATACATAAAAGTCCAGAGTGCTCATTTAACAGTCTACTGAATGTGACAATGTTGCAAAATATCTGTGATAGACCTGCTGTTCTTTTCTTGTTGTAGTAAGGCAGTCACCAGCTTTGTGGTCAGTCTAAAGCTGCGTTTAGCTGACATGCGGATTGCGGAACGCGGAAGCGGAAAATGCAATGCATTTTCGCATACAACATATCTTTCCGCCAGGGTTTCCGCGTCCCTATACCGCATTCCGCGTGTCAGCTAAATGCAGCCTAAAGATTCTTTTATCCGTTCCCTTCATTTGATGCACATTTCTTACTTATAGTCCAGGCTCCTTTGACTACATCTTGCCTGACAACCATTCCAATCACTCCTACCCTCGCTGGGGAGCGTAGTCGAAGGGCGAAGTAACTGTAGGCCTTGATTTCTCAAATAATGAATATGAAATTTCAAATAGAAACGGGTTTCCAAGGTGAAAGTCATCGCGTTCTTCTACCAGATTCGAACCCACGGACCCTCGCGTAAGGCATCAATCGCCAGCACTAAGGGGCAGCACGCCTTAACCACTAGGCCAAATCCCCATCTTCTAAAAAGATGGTTCAACGGCCCATGTTGAACGAGGCGTCCATCAATACCGGTACCCTGCGAGTAGCCCAAGCAAGTTCCGAACCCATCTTGATTTCTCAAGATGCTTTAACAAAGATATTTTCATTGAGATGTGCTATCAAATGCTGTACTGCATATGAAATGATACAGTACAGGTCACAATTGACATCCCTAAATTCGCGTAAGTTACGAGTAAGTTACGCAACAACTCACGAGCTATGTTATGCGTAACTTACGAGGTGAGTTACATGGTGAATTACGCGACTTTCGCTAGCTACGCAGTGATTTACGAGGCGAGTTACGCGACTTTGGCGAGTTACGCAGTGAGTTACGCGAAACCAAAGCCGTAACTTACGCGTAACTTACGAGTAACTTACGCGAAGCCGTAGGGATGTCAATTGTGACCTGTACTGTAACTTTGTGGGCCAAATCTGGCATCTCTCAAAGACCCCCTCTAAATTCCTCTGTGATGGCCTGGTAATTTCATGGTTTAATTCTGCAAATTAGCTTAATCATTGACATATCCTGGTTATTACTGTGTCTGTAAACAAATATCGTAATTATGACCCAGTCAATCTGGATTTTATCCACAGTTCTTCAAACATGTTGTTATGTATCTATTTTTGGATTAAATCAACCATTCTCATCCAAAAATCTTGTTTGGCCGCAACTTCGGATTTTGGACTCTGTCACTGCTCAGTCTACGTTGTCATTGTTTTGGCTAAGAAGGATGATTGATGTGTATTATCATAAGTAATTAATAAGTAATTAATGGCACTGCTCTATGCGATTTCAGGCCAATCCTGACAAGATAAAATAACAATGTTAGCTTTGGTACGGCCAGGGGAATTTCTAGTTTTTGAACCATCCCCGCGTTTGGTGTGCGAGAGACCTCTGTCACCAACTAGATCCACCCTTGATGTGAACAACTCCTGATGTCAACTCTCTCTGACTCTGTTGCTTTATCAACTTTATATATTCTCCGCATTTCATGCATTGTGAACTAAAGCCCCTTTCACACCAGGCCTACGTAGAGTTGCGTCGCACTACCTACGCTGTGCCTAGGCTGGCCTATGTGGCAGTACACCGAGGGATGCAAAGGGAGATGGCCGCACAACCTATGCTGGCCTACGTGGCAATAGGCCGAGGGACGCAAAGGTGTACTCGAGATGGACGCAAAAAATTAAACACGTTTAATTTTTTCACGTACTTTCGGCGTAGCGCACTGGACGTATGCTACCCTAAACAGTCCGACGAAAAATCTTTTGAGGCTGGCGTAGTGTTACATATTGAAGGACGTAGTGTTGCGTACTTTTGCTTAGTGTGGATTGCCGATCTTGCGCATAGCAACATTTATTTCCTGAGTTGTACGCAGGCTGATTTCGGCGTACTCGGTACCGTACGCCACACAACGCAACTCTACGCAGGTGCGGTGTGAAAGGGGCTTTAGTCTGTTGCATTGACGAAGTTTTATTGTGTTTTAGACGTTTAGATTCCAATGCATTAATATGCGATTGTCGCATGATGTGGTTGGCGAAGATGCTACAAGACGACATGAAGGATACGCAGACGGCAGCCACGTGTAAGGAACCACGCAATCTCCAAGGGAAGTCGCTGATGAGTGTATCAATGGACGAATTCCACTGCAGTAAGTTTCAGCAGTTAACATCCCTTGCGACTATCAGTCAGATTCTACTGTTATGTTGAAATTTGATACAGTGTTGAGATCAAACACAGGGACCACTCCCTAAACTATTTGATGGTATCTTATATCCAATCAAAGTTGAGTCATGTGACCACGTCATCCCAGTTTTGGCATTGTGAGTTCAGTTGAGACCATGCGTTCGATGGAGCACCACACTAGCTCTCGAGCGCTTACACACAACCACCATGCTTCCAGTTCACCATATCATTCCTCCTGACTTCTCAGCATCTTGCATGTGTCTTGCATATTTGGAAATACGGAATAAAACAAGGATTAAACATCTTTCTGTACCGGTATTCTATATAGTATTGTTTGGTGAACACACATGGTCTCAGCTATCCCCCACGTCCATGACGCAAAATGGAGGAACCCCGAAACGACACTACCAAAGGAATGTTGTTATTCTTCTGCCCTGATGTCAAGGGCAAGGATGTCGTGACGGGACTTTATTGCATTGCTGTGCTGTGTTCATGTCTTTGGTACAACTGCTCACAGCATTGCCCTGTCACAGGATAAACTCTCAAGCAGGTTCCTAATTGACGATCCTTCCTTCTGTTCCCCCTAGAGAAGCCATTGCTAAAGGCGGACGCCCAAGGACGTGTTGACGTCTCCTTTGGTAAGACAGCGTACTTCAAATGCCAGGCAGAGGGTGATCCAGATCCTGAAATAATCTGGTTCCACAACAAGTAAGCAATTTTCTCCCAAAAATTTTGCATTGGGGAGATCAAGTGGCTGGCTCATGTTGAACATTCCCTTCTATCCACTTCATTGGTGGTACAATTTAACCTATAAAGAAGACGTCCTTGGCATTGACAACCTAACGGAGGAAGTGTCCTGATTGCAGAGTTCAGACACTGAATGGAAATCGCCAGTTCAGGATAGAACTTCAGTTTCGTTGATGGAGAGAGGTGTCTCCTGGCCAGTGCATCCAAAAACAAAGGTTCCATTGTAACTGCATTTCTGAGGCGGTCTAGGAAAACCCGGCGGATGTCGCATTTGAGGAAAGTGTTAATGGCCTTGGTGAACCCACACATTTCAGTAGCTGACATGTACCACGTAACAGGTAAACAGTAGCTAGGCCTAGTAGATCAATGCACAGGCAATCTGACAGTCCTTGTTGATCATTCAGCGACATCCGCTGGGTTTTCCTGGACCGCCACACATTTATGTGGTAGCAATTGATACCTCAGCACACAGTTTTTGCCAAGGGCATTTTCTCGACAAGCACTAGCAGTTCTTAGTGATAGGGCCTACATGTTGGAAGAAGAATGGTAGTAAACCCTGTGTCCTTGTCATCAATCTTGACATACCATAGATCAACGGCCATATGTGAAGCGGTCTAGGAAAAACTGTCACATGTCGTGTTAGAGGAAAGTGTTACGGCCTTGGTGAACTCGCACATTTCAATAGCTGAAATGTACTACGTAACAGGTAAACAGTAGCAGATCAATGCACAGGCAATCTGACAACTCTTGTTGATCATTCAGCGACTTCGACGGGTTTTCCTAGACCGCCACACATAAAACCACACAGTCCATGTGCATAAATTCCTTGTGGATGTACTGATCATCCTGTATACCGGTACCTCACCTGCTTTCAGTGTCACAATTCCTGTTGATGAGTTCAACGAGAAGTATAATGTCCTCGATGATGGGACGCTGATGATTAAAAACCCTGTGAAAGCCGATCAGGGGGTCTACGAGTGTGTGGCAAAAAATGACCTGGGTGAGGCAAAGAGTCCAGGTGTGGAACTCCGTTACCTGGGTAAGTTACCTGTGTATGGTGTCTATGAGTATGTGGCAAAAAATGACCTGGGTGAGGCAAAGAGTCCAGGTGTGGAACTCCGTTACCTGGGTAAGTTAGTGCGTATGGTGTCTACAAGTGTGTGGCAAAAAAATGACCTGGGTGAGGCAAAGAGTCCTGGAGTGGAACTCCGTTACCTGGGTAAGTTTTCTGGGTATTTGTGTCAGATTTTTTCATCGGGGCCGAAGTCATAGCATTAGTATGGAAGACGCCATCTTAAGTGACTCTTGTTCCTCACTTGGATGGGGTCTTTTGCTTGCCTTGCAAAGGCACAAGGCACCACGGCTTACAGTCCCATGTGACGGACTGAAGAGCTTGGAATTTTCTGGGTATTGCTGTCTTTGAGTGTGCTGTTAAATAATGATCTGGGTGATGCAAGTAGTCCATTGGTGGAACTCTTGTAAAGTTGTATGGGTCATGTGTTCATGACAATTTTATTCTCATTAAAAAGCCAGGGCCGGATCCAGGATTGACAGAAAGGGGTGGGTAGGTCAACGGAGGCGGTGATCACCAAAGTGCAAAAAGTTAAAAGTTTAAGTTTGGGTTTATAGTCTGATATCAACAGCGGTAGAGGTTGTCATCCGACTTTACACTTTAACCCCAGTCTATCCTGAAACCTTTCAGTAGAACTCTGATGAGCTGCTCATTCAGCACTACAATCTGAGCTTTTCCGACCGGTACCCATTTATACACCTGGGTGGAGAGAGGCCAGTGAGGCAAAGAGACTTGCCCAGAGTCTCACGCCCAGTGGGATTTGAACCCGAGACCTTCTGACCGCTAGTTGGAGAGCTGAACCACTACACCACCCTGGCTCCCCAAACGGGAGGTTCTGAAAACTGCTGTTTAAATGTTGTTCCATTACTCCGTATTCCAGGAGATGACCCAGCCCCTCGTCTTCGCCCTGCCTTCACGAAGACGCCAACTGATTCTGTTGTAAATGTCGGAGGAACGCTCACGCTGGAATGCTACGCTCAAGGTGCGCCGAGACCAACTATCACCTGGACCAAGAACAGTGGCAACACAAACCTAAATCAGAACCCACGATTTACGATACTAGCTGAGGGGCCGTTAGTCATTACTGACATCGAGTTTGAAGATCGCGGCATCTACTCTTGTATAGCTAGGAATGAATTAGGTGAAGTTACATCCTCAGCTGGCGTATTGGTGCAGAGTAAGTATAAGAGTGTATACCTTTGATCTGAGAAGTAAAGATTAAGCTGTACAGTACATTTCACAATTGACATCCTAAATTTGCGTAAGTTACATGTAACTTGCACGTAACTTACACACAACCTACGAGCTAATTACGTGTAGCTTAGGGTCCTGTGTCTGTGTAACCTTACATGTAAGTTACATGTAACTTACACGTAACTTACATGTATGTTATACGCGACATTGCACGCAGTATAGTACATGTATATGCGTATAATTCGCGTACATTACACGTAACTTACGCACAACTTACAAAGTGAGTTACACGCAACCAAGACGTAAGTTACGTGTAACTTACGCAAAGACATAGGGATGTCAATTTTGATTTGTTCTGTACATAGTGTATAGGATATACATATACAGTATTTACCTCCTGTCATTGACTTTCTGGAGAGGGGTCAAGTTACCCTGGTGATTCCATGAAGACACAGAAATTGTTGCGGTTGCCAATAAGCATGAGGCACTATTAATGGGGTACTGTATCACATTTACCTGCTGTGACGAAGCTNCAGTTGGCAATCCGAAACTGACATACTGTCGTCACTGTTCGATCCTCAGTGACTCGATAGCAGTTGGTGCCCATCTTGGGGTAACTGATGTTGCCAATATATAATATTTCAGTTCCGCCAAGGTTTCTTGAGGTTCCCTCAGATCAGTCCGTCATAGAAGGCCAGCCAGCTTCCTTCCGATGTCGTGTCCACGGCTATCCTCCGCCGAACGTCCAATGGATCAAAGACACTGTCGTACAACCAACAACCAGCCGTCAATCGTTGGTCCGCTTGGAGGGAGGGTCAGAACTCTCATTTAGCTACATTCGGAGAATTGCTGATAGGGGGCAGTATGAATGTGTCGCCAGCAGTGAAGCGGGGACGATAGTTGCCAGGGCTCGGCTAGATGTTTTAGCAAGAGGTGGGTAGTCCAATGTCTTTGTTTCTCGCTTTGTACTTTCACATCACACCCCAACTGATACTCCTGAAATAAAAAAGTCTGTTGTCTTGATGAACTCGAGACTGATCTTAGCCACTTCTTCCTTTAAAGCCCCCTTACAGCATTTCCTTCTGTTGTTTGCGGTTTGTTTTCACAAGCATCGGGATAATTACCGTATACGCAAATATTTTCGCGTGTAAAAATTCTCATGAAAATTGCGAAATTAAAATTTCACCGCGAATATTAATACCCGGTACTTGCATAAAAGTTTCCCCCAACGATTCAGTCAGTTCTCTCCCGCTAACGTGGTTCCTAGGGCGTCCGATGGTGGCGCTGACTGACGATTTGTGTCAGAGCCCAGTGCTTCCCGCCACTAATCCCATCCCATGATTTATAGCGTGAATGGCGGATTCGCTTCCAGTGGTTATCATTCATTGATTTCGATTGTTTTTGGAGTTACTATAGTGAAATAATGTTTGTTGCCGGGAATCAGTATTGATGCAATTGCAAGTTTGTCACAGCTGATTGCTGTCGCCAGCATCTGTGTATGCAGCGACTACGCATTGTTTACTTACACTCAGGCATAATATCGGTATTGGTGATTTTAAGATGGCTATTTGTGGGCCCTTGACGCGAACATTAATCCACACGAAACAGAAAAAAATTGCTCAATTCATGAAATATTATCCCGCGAAAATATTTGCGTGTACGATAACAGGCGAAACTTTTGGTAAACCTATCGCAGGTCTCTCCAAACCCTCTGAAAACTGCACCACTCACTGCAAAACACTGCATGCAAAAACTGCTTTAGTGGAAACAGGCCTTTAGACCTTTTGATTTATTTTTCAGTCCCCCCAACATTCACTTTACGGCCTAGGGACACTGTCGCATACACCTTGGATGAAGTACGGATGCCCTGTCAGGTTCAGGGTGAACCTCAGCCAAGAATCACATGGTATCACGGCAACAATCGTATTGGCGCGTCGGAAAAATATTCCTTCCAAGGAGGGGCATTGATCATCCATAATGTGACCAGAGGAGATGATGGGAGATACGAGTGTCGTGCTTACAATGGGATAGACACAATACGTACAGTGGCGATATTGAGAGTAAAAGGTGACTGTCATAATAACTAGAGTTGCGTACTGGGAATTATAGAGTAGGCCTATGCCTAGATCATCGCCGGTTTTACATAAATTGCACTGGCTGCCGGTGAGACAGTGCATAGAGTACAAGGCTCTCCTCATGAGTCACAAGGTGCTTCATTCAGAGAGCAGTCCAAGTCACCTGTGGGAGCTCCTCAGTCTGCATCTGCCGGGCCAGAGGCTTCGGTCTTCAGATGCCCCTTGGCTACTTGCCATTCCACGTACCGGTACTATCCATTGTGTGTTTTATCTTGTCTAAATGATATATTTTCCTTCTTTTAATTTCTATGTAAAGTGCTTAGGATACTTTATCCTCGCCTCTAAGAGGTCAGTCCAGAGTACTTATGACTAGACCTTTGTTCCGTTCCATAATTGGTGCCGGTGCTTCGTTCTTTGTTCGACCAGTCAGAACGAGGAAGTTTGTTGGAATATTGTACCCACAATGACCTGGCAATGCCTAGACTTGCCTAGAAGGTGTCACTTTCTGAACATTAATGACTGACCTCTTAGAGGTGAGGATGAAGTATGTTTTACATTGTGAAGCACTATACGTGTAATTTGATAAATATTATTATTATTATATTATCATTTGATAAGAATGCAGAAGTTGAGGTGACACAATGGCAATGTAGGCCTATCATCCTCACCTTCTTGATTGTTATCGGTAATTAGAATAATCTCATGTTAGACTATTAGGCCTATAGGCTATATGGCAAGAGACCACTGTTTTCTAATGAAAAAAACTGATCCAACCAGGATCCTCAGAGGTGAGAGGTGCCGCTCTCTGACAGCCTCGTCTTTTCTGTTTTCAGACAACACCCAAGAATTCATCGGCGACAGATACGTCAATGCATCCATCCAGACCGCAATCAAAGAAGTCAACACAGCTTTCAACAACACACTTCAAGAACTTTACGACAAACAACGTGTCCGTTCACCGTCTGATCTCTTGACTATTTTCCGCCTGCCGACACCGTCTGCCCTGCGTGTCACCCGAGCAGCAGAAATCTTTGAACGGACATTGGAGAATGTCTTAGAACAAGTGTCAGCTGGCGACAAGTACAATGTAACACATTCAGGTACCGATATTGAGCTATAGACCGTTCTCAAATTGACGTAAACGAGAAAGATCTGCGCACTTCCGCCGAAATTTCAACCATAACCTCGGTCTGAAGCTGAATGACGTGATGCAGACAGCCCCGCGACAGTGACGTCGACGACGTTGCGTCAGACTCGACCATTGCTGAATAATGGATTGCGTCACGTCACCCGGTTTCAGATCGAGGTTATGGTTGAAATTTCGGAGGAAGTGCGCAGATCTGGGAATTTGAGAATGGTCTATTTGTTTGGTTTTTTGGATGAGTGCACCGTCCAAGATTCATCAACAACTTGTACATGTATCTGACACAGTAAAATACACTGAGCTTGGTTGGGTTACGGTATAAAAATAAGCAGGGTTGTTTAGACTGCAGGCTCACTCTTAAAGAGGCATTGTGTTCCTTCCCTATCCTGCGCTAAATGTACCCGCAGAAAGGGAGACCTCTATTGACAATGTTATTAAACTACCACTCATCAACCTCGCCCCCATGTGTAGTAACTCTCTTTACTAGGTTATCCATGTATGCATTGGATTGTAATCATACATTCTCCAACACTGCGGGAAAGGCAAAACTACGGTATTGGAGAATGATGCAGTTACCTCCGTTGGCGTCGGTTGTCGACAAAAAGTGGCGATATCGTGCCCCTTTAAAGCATACTTTAACCCGTTAACCCTTTGACGTACAGGGCCAGGGCTCCCGCGGATCCTTAAAAAGCATTAAAAGTCAGGAATTTTTGTTTTTGAGAATTAAGGCCTTAAAAAGCCTTAAATATAGAATTTTTTCACTCAGTGGCCTTAAAAAGGCCTTAAATTTGATGTATCTTCAGTTTTCAATTTTCATTAACCCTTTGCGTGCGGGATACAGTTGCAAGGTGTACCATTTCGTAACATGAATTTCTGATGTCCCTACAAAAACGCGCCTAGCTCCCAAAATATGCAACCAAAACTGGCGACAAGACACTCATTCTGGAGGCAACCGAATGGGCCGCGACCTCATGCAGGTTTCCTTCTTCCAAAATGTCTGTGAGAGAAACAGGAGAGAGCCGAAGATGCAAGTTGTGACGAAATAGTCGCATTTGGCCTACGTTTTCGTCAGGTTACCAATCTTTAAACGTCTATAACTCGAAAACCGCTGCTCCTACGCGTCTGTCGCTGGNGGGGGGGGGGGGTAGTCTCGCATTAAAAAATCTGCAAGCAGAATATCAATCGGTCCACTGGTTACGATTCTAGGTCAGTTTGAATGCACAAGGGTGTGTGCTACAGGCCAAAGACGTATATATTCGCCATCCGCACGCAAGGGGTTAAACTGTTTCGCATTCCTAACGATGTTTTCATTCATATCAGTTGAAAACCGCCCGTTCCTCAAAGTCGGGATCCTGCCCACAGCGCTAACCATTGTGTGTTCTTTACAACATTCTCCTGCGTGAATATTTACCGCAAGTTGCACAACCCACATGAAAACTCCTGACAACTTGGCCTTAAATTTCTTCTGGATTGGCCTTAAAAAGGCCTTAATTTTGCTCACCAAAAAGCTGCAGGAACCATGAGGGCGGTCGCTAGCGACCGCCCATTTGCACCCCCCAGGAAATTGCCGAATTTTGCTCATCAGGCACCCCCTTGAAATGTCCTGCACCAGAATCTTGTAGTCGATGTAACTCTGTCCTGATGAAGCATATTTCCACTAGGTGTCACTCTTTACCATCATGGCCTGAAGCGCACTTGAAGTTGAAGATTTCCAATTTTGCCAAAAAGCTTGATGACGTCATGCATTTGTCATGTACGTAGGCCTATTGTTTTAGCCTTTGGGATATGACGCAACGATCAAATAAATTGCTGTAAAAATATTATTTTTGAAAATTTTCTGCTCATATTTTCGCTCCAAGTTCAAAATCACCTCCTAATTCCATTTCTGGTGTCATCTCTGATGTATCTGCTGAGTAATTTTGAAAAAATCTTAGTTTTTTGAAAAAAATGAAGAAAATTTTGCAAAAATCTTGTTTTATGACATGAACATAGTGGTTACCATGGCAACAGACGTTCATGTATCAAGATATATTTATACGTATTCTGAAAGATCTCTTATACTGCTAAAAATAATTCCATTACTGCCATATTCTATCTCCTTTCGTTTGGTCAGGATAACCCTCTAAAGATAAATGGGGGGTGGGGGGTCAAACTATGCCCCCGAAAAACATGTACGTCAAAGGGTTAACTAGGTATGGCGTACTATTATGTCATTAAGAAATCCGTCGTGTGGAACCCCCGAAAACACCCGAGGATCTCAGCTTGCGTTAGGCGTAATAGTACGCCTTGCAAGGAAATGGTGCTTCACAGTGCGTAGGACGTTATATTACGTCTGGAACCTTATGTGTCAAATGCTTTTCTTTTGGCAAATTTTTTCCAAGAAAGAAAAATGTTAACAAAAATTAATTACTCAGTTAACGAGTTAACAAAGTGTACTAACTTCTCTTCCAGGCGATGATCTTACATACGAAGAAATCATATCTCCTGCCCATCTGCAAATTATTGCCAACCTTTCTGGATGTCTTAACCATCGTCATGTTGTCACATGTGATGACATGTGCTTTCATTCCCGATATCGAACTGCCGACGGCACGTGCAACAACTTACAGAATCCCATGTGGGGGGCGTCACTGACTGCCCTGAAGCGGATGCTCAAGCCTCGTTATGATAATGGTATCAGCACGCCAACAGGTAATTTTTGACACAGATTTTATTAAGGGTATCTAGGCCAAGGAACTTAGGATTCAAATGGGTACATGTAGATATGTGTAACGGTCTAGGAAAACCCGTCGGAAGTCGCTGAATGATCAACAAGGGCTGTCAGATTGCCTGCGCATTGATCTGCTACTGTTTACCTGTTACGTAGTACATTTCAGCTGTTGAAATGTGCAGGTTCACCAAGGTCATTAACACTTTCTTCAAACGTGACATCCGACGGGTTTTCCTAGACCGCCTCGCATATGTTTTGGTAAATGCCATTCAGATACCTGTCAGCAGTGTTATATCTAGGCCATTTTAGAGTGGCGCCGCGCCATGCCCCTAAAAGGGGGCGCCACTGTGCCTTTTTTTAACCCCCTTGGGTGCCATGCCCTAAAAAAAATTTTTTTTTAAGGTTTTAGTACCCCCAGACCCTCTGTCATGGTCCCTTTTGGTCATATCAACTTAGACACTGGCTTAAATTGGCTGTTGACTGGAGTTTTAGGGACCTTTTTAACTGACAAGCTTCTCAAATTCCGTTAGAAGAAATGCCGCGAATGAAAAGTGCCCTTTTCTAGGGTGAAGTGCCCTTTTCACAAAGTTTGCACCATGCCCTTCTGAAATCCTAGATATAACACTGCTGTCAGAATGTTGAAATTGTGTACAATGTATATCATTGTTTTTGCAGGTTGGAAACAAAGTAAACTTCATCATGGGTACCGTCTGCCAAGTGCTCGTTTAATCTCCACTCATCTAATTGCTACAAATAAGATCACGGAGGACAGTACGCACACTAATATGCTGATGCAGTGGGGACAGTTCCTGGATCACGATATCACCTTTACGCCGATGGCAGTCAGTAATGCTCGCTTCAGCGATGGACGACATTGTAACGAAACTTGTGAAAATCAGTCGCCGTGTTTCCCGATTGAAGTACCTTTGGGAGATCCAAGAATACATCGCTTCAAATGTCTAGGATTTACACGGTCTAGTTCGATGTGCGGTACGGGAGTAACGTCGGGTTTCCTTCGGCGAGTGGCGGCACGACAACAGCTCAATCAAATCACGTCATTTATTGATGCATCAAGTGTTTACGGTAGCTCAGAGGACGAGTCAAATAATCTCAGAGATTTACAAAACGAGAGAGGATTCTTGAAAGTTGGAATAACTCCGCGGAACGGTCGAAGTTTTCTTCCGTATAACATTGACGCACCTGTCGATTGTCAGATTGACCCGAATCGGGCTCATATTCCATGTTTTATTGCGGGAGACCACAGAGCCAATGAACAATTAGGATTACTATCAATGCATACGATTTGGATGCGGGAACATAATCGAATGGCGGAAGTCTTACTGCGTTACAATCCACACTGGGATGGGGACCGTGTCTATCATGAAACGAGAAAGATCATTGGAGCAACAATGCAGCATATCACGTACGCACATTGGCTACCAAAGGTTCTTGGCGTCACCGGTATGAGGCTGTTAGGGGAATACAAAGGCTACGACCCGAATGTTGATCCGACGATTATGAATGTTTTCGCCACTGCTGCTTTTAGGTTCGGACACTCTTTAATCCAACCAATAATTTTCAGACTGGATGAACACTTCCAACAAACGGAGTACGGGAACCTGCCTCTTCACAAGGCCTTCTTTGCTCCCTACAGACTCGTAGAGGAAGGGGGCGTAGATCCAATATTACGTGGACTTTACGGTGTAGGCATGAAAAAACCAGAGCCCGATCACGTCCTCAACACTGAATTAACGGAACGTTTGTTCCGACTTGCGCATGCCGTAGCTCTGGATTTGGCGGCCCTGAACATTCAGCGTGGTCGAGATCACGGACTACCGAGTTATAATGCGTTCAGGAAGTATTGTAATTTGACCGAGGCTCAAACGTTCGGTGGATTCTCAAGGGAGATTAGGAATGTGGAGGTTGTCAGAAAATTAAGGGAGTTGTATGGTCATCCAGGTAGGTCTCTTTTCAAGTACCGGTAATAGACCAGTCCCTGTCTCTGCGTGGTGCTTCATTCTTTGTCTATGCCCCCACACCCGTGGCGCTCTAACTGTGATCCAATGTTGGAGGTGGCATAGATGAGAATTAGTCTCTTCAAATAATTCATAAGATCAGAAGAAGGATGCCTTTTGTGAACTTTTTACTGCAAAATATTCACAATTGTGACCCTCCACAGCAAAGCCAGTTGCATGTCGCTCAGAAGGTGAGCCGCAACGAACTAAGATGACACCAGGAGAGAATGGAAGAAATAGATTATTTCAGATTTCATAATATACAGACAATATTGAAACTGACGAACATTTGGTCTCAACCTGCCAAGCTAGTAAGAGTGACATGCGACTGGTTTTGCTGTGGAGGGTCACAATTTGTTTGTCACAAATGAGTCCTCAATGTTTGTATTACTGGTTTTAGCTTTCTTTTTATCTGTGATTCACATTGAGCACTAATAAATGAAAAGTATGTACTTGTACAACTACCAGGTATTTCGAATATAATACAAGGATGTGACTTTCAGATAATGTCGACCTGTGGGTCGGCGGCCTTTTGGAAGAGCCAGTACCAGGATCAAGGCTAGGACCAACATTCATGTGTATTATTGTGGACCAGTTCAGAAGGTTGCGAGATGGTGATAGGTAGGCTGAGCATATTTATTTTGAAACACTTTGGTGCTGCGCATTTTCAACTGGGTTCGTGTGTATAGATTATAACACTTGGTGCTCTCCAGCTTTGAGTCAAAGGCCCGGTTGCACCAGCTATGCTCAAAGTTAAGTTTGAGGTTGACCTCAACTAACTAATTTGATTTGCCATTACAATTTGAGGTTGAGAATGACTTTGAGGTTAGCTTGAGCACAAAGTAGACCTTAAAGATAATGTATCAGGACTTCATTGTTTACATTCAATGTTTGTAAACATGGATTTTTACATCATGTTATTTGGACTTTTTGGGACATGCCAACCCACCAAATTGCATACTTTTGGTGTCAAAAGAAGTTTTAGACGGACACGCCACCAACAAATTATCCATAAGACAATAAAACACTGGACATAAACAAACAAAATGTAAATAAACAATGATTTTCGTGGCCCACGAAAATACCCGTGATACATTATCTTTAAGTATGACTGGTGCAACCGGGCCAAAGAGTTAGACGCAAGAAGTGTCTATCTATGTTAAGGGAGTATGATACATGTATTAAGTTGGTTATGGGCTTATTGTATGAAAAATCTTAAAATAATCTGGTATGTCAGTGTCAAGGAAACTTTTACCGCATCATTCAGTGTGCTGGTCTCTTTCAGATTCTGGTACGAAAACCAAGGGGTGTTCACTGCTGCTCAGTTGACACAGATAAAACAGTCAAGTGTTGCCCGAGTGATATGTGACAATAATGACGGCACCCTCGACACGATTCAAAATGATGTTTTTTTGAAAGTTCGCTATCCTCATGGTTACACTACTTGTGAGAATATTCCCACGATGGACCTTAAAGTTTGGACAGATTGTTGTCAAGGTAGGGATATAAAAGTAACCAGGACTGAAAGTGCATGGTGGTTTTGTGGAGGGAGTGCAGGATTTGCTACGGGAAACTTTACTGTTGTTATAGGCCGCCTGTTAGCGGTCCTAGAACGTCACAAAATTTGATGTCACACGTAAGTCATGGCCTCCACATCATTATTGTCATATAATGATTGTTTGTATAAAGTAGAAGGGATTGTGTTAAGTACCGCGATCCTTCTTCCGTTCCAATCAGTTTAATCCATCAATCACACAGAGGTGTCCGACGATCCGTTTGATTGGGAAGGGGAAACAGAAACTAGGTCAATCTAGCCCAGCCACAGCGACAACTTATACTCAATACAATTTTCAGCGTATGACAGTCCACTTTGGCACTGCCATTTATTTCCGGAAGTAAGTTACAACGATACGTTGCTTGCTCCAGCATCCCGAATTACACACATTGAACACCAGACATAACAGACATAATGACCTGACGAACAACTCTCGAGGATCTCAAGACTAAAGAGCGCTAGGCACGTGGGGACACGCCTAGGTGCAGGAAAATTACCAATTACATTGTGTGTGGACGGGTGGGTAGGTTGAGGGTGCACTTTGACATGATATAAAGGCTGTCTCTAAATAATATGACATTATGGATGACGTTGTGGCATGCACTTCTTCACTGTGACATCAAATTTTATGACGTTCTAGGACTGCTAACTAGTGGTCACCTCGAACAGCAGGAAAGTCTCCCATTATGATTATGTGGGGTAATTAGCCTGTGTACATAGTAGCATTTCCCAGAGAGAACGGTGGCAGAGTGGTGAGCGTTGGATTGTGACCGAGGGACGGTCACCAAGATGTCCGCAATCCTTAGTCACACCTCAGAGGAGTTGCCACAAATCCACCTCATTGAAAATGAACAAACCATGTTGTTTTTGTCTTCAGATTGCAGCAGAAATAACGACCTCGCAACTTTTACAAACCAGTTGAGACAGCGGCGCTCAGCTGAGTTCAGTTACCCGGAGGACAGGCCGCAGCAGTTCAGATCTGCCCGGGAAACTATCGTCGGTCATGAGGAAGCTGAACTGTTCTCAGAAGCAGGGCAGGAGCAGGAGGATGCAATGAATAGTCGAATGGAAGGAGTCGAGAAAGTTGTCGAAAGATTGAATCAATTTGTTGGAAGGTTGATGAGAAAAGTGAGTTTGAAGGTGTTGAATAATTAGGTCTTATGGCGGGTTTGCACTTCCACCGAGCAATGTGGCTCACCGTCTGCGACTTTCGCTGAGCGATGTCACATGCCAAGGATGTTGCATGACATTGCCCGACAATGATCTACTACATTGGAAAAAAACAGCCAACAAAGCAACTGGAGACTGGAAACATACTCTGCATTGTCAGATGACAATGTCATGCAACTGAAGTGTAAACCCACCTTTAGGCTTCCTTTACAAAGAAGTATACAGTACAGGAGTCGAGAAAGTTGTCAAAAGATTGAATCAATTTGTTGGAAGGTTAATGAGAAAAGTGAGTTTGTAGGTGTTGAATAATTAGATCTTATGGCAGGTTTGCATTCCACCGAGCAATGTGGCTCGCCGTCTGAGACTTTCGCTGAGAAATGTTGCATGCCAATGGATGATGTCGCAATTGTCATTGCCCGACAATGATCGACTGCAGTGGAAGAAAAGTCAACAAAGAGACTGGAGAGTGTAAACAAACTCTGCATTGGCAGACGACAATGTCATGCAACCGAAGTGTAAGCCCACCTTTAGGCTTCCTTTACATAGACGTATACTGTATACGAAAACGCCGGTTACAATGGCTTCACGGTTGTGCCTCGGGAAGCCTTTGTTAACCAGTGTTTTCCTATGCCGTACTTCTATGTAAAGGAAGCCTTAGACCTAGACAAAAAGGCCTAGGGTTCTTCGGTGATAATTGAACACTACAATTCATGTACATGAATGTACATGCATTTATATCTTATTCTTACACATCGTCTGCTTCAGGTTCGACGACTTGAAAAACAGTTGTATGATGAGAAGTCCTTTTGTATTGATGAACAGGGTAAAAAACGTAGACATAAAGAGGTTTGGAAGGAAGACGCATGCAAAACATGCAAGTGTAAAGTAAGTTGTCAGATATGAAAATTTCTGTTATTGTTTTTCTTTGTTGGTGAGTTGGTTTGTCTTTACCCAATAACAACAGAAAATTCCCAATAGAGTTGTCGTCTGAACGGAACAGTTCAATGTTCCAACTGTGCCAGATTATAAGGGTATTGTAGACTAATCCCCCCTAATGAAATGCATGAACAATCATAGCGAAACTGACGCCAATTAAAATACTTTACATGCGGTTACAAGCTTAAGCTGGAAATTATGGGTGATCAACATCGAGCTGTTCAAATTGGCCTTAGTGACTGCATTGCCAATAGGAAAACTACATGTATGTTACTAGTGGATTATCGTTACAATGAACTGTGCTGGGAACGTTCCAGGCATTGTTTGACTGTGGTGCGCTCAGAACAGTTCCGATAAGAACACTCGGAGCAGAACAGTTACTGTGCCGGTGTGAAAGGAATCGAAGTCCCTTGGTATCAAAGTCCGGTGTTATTGGTCAGCGAGGGATTAGAATATATGGCTGGAGAGACCATGACCATTCAAATATAACCTTACAATAGCGGGCTATTGTTTTGCGGATCTGCATTCCTAGGACGCTGATTCCTGTCATACCGCCAGGTGTCATGGATGGAATTATAGCATATCAGGATGCAGTTCTCGAATTTGGAAATGATCCCTTCAGAATTGCTGCGAGGCTTGGCGGTGAATTCGACCTGATATATCATGCCCGTCGAATATACGCATCAGAGAATATTACCCCATTCGTAACTTGAAAAGTGAGTGTCCGCCGCGGAATAGCCAAGGCCAATTCCAGGTTGGGGGGGGGGGGGCTGACGCCCCCTATTTTTGGCAGAGCAGTGATTTTTTTTAGCAAAAAAAAATTAATCACATAAAAATTGAAGTATTTTGCTCACAGATGCCAGGAAAATGCATCTAAAAGCACTTAAAATTGTCAAATTTTTATGAGGGAAGGCCCCCAGACCTCCCGTTTGGGCTTTCTGTCAATCCGGGATCCGGCCCTGATTGCAGCAAGAGATCGCGTGGGTGATCACCTACCTCCAGTCTAGATCCCGTGAGAAGGAATGACAGGTTTGCTTATAATTTTGAAAATTTGAGAAACCCAGAAGAACTACATTATGTTTGCAGGTTACAAACCCGAGCTGGTTGAGATTCTAATCTCTGGCGCTTGGTTTCTAGCCATGCCCCTCAATCCGTCATTCAACAATTAAGTGGATACTTTTTACAGGGGGATACTCTTTACTGTTACACCGGTAATACTCCACTATTTGCACATGACTGGACTGTGAATTGATAAAATGCGTGTGTAACATAACCCACTTTAACGACCTCACGGTTAATTCCTGATCTTATTAGAACAGCCAAGTGCAAACAAGCGTTACACGACCTATTAGTTAGTGGTGAAAGACCTATTATGTAATACCATGGTCAGATTACATTGAGCAGTTGGAACTCTGGAACAGTCCCGTTCAGAGGACAACTCTATTAGGAGAACATTGGTTTATTCCTCTGGATGAGGGCCAAATGGATTACCATACACAACTTCCAGTTCCAACGAAAGGTATACACTGCTTGACTAAAAAAATGCCACCCCAAGTGCAATCTCATATGCATGAACATGGAGACGCCCTGTGCAAGGTTCTGCCCAGGACTGGATGAATGCCGATTGGAATGGGGGTTCTGGGGGCCCTCCCCAGTAAAATTTGAAATCTAGACTTGCTGAAATGAGATTCCTGGCACCTGAGAGTCGAAATAATGAGCTCATTTGGCGTCAGAATGACTCCGATCCACTCACTGCAACTTTGGCAGCCCGCCGTTGTTGTTGTTGTTGTCGATGGTCAGAACTGTGTCCGAAAGCCATGCCGGGAAGCACATTTGGTGAATGGGAACAGAAAGGGAATTCGGAGGTATGCGTGGCAGGCTTCTCTTGTGGCACACTTTGTTAAGTTCAGATTGTCGGAAAATAATACTTTTTTTAGGCTGAGTGTCAGTCGGCATTTCTGCGTCCTAGACAGGGTCGTCCGGTGCCGACCAGCAGCGGCTGAACCCTGCCTATGTGAGAGTCCATTTAAAAATGGTATGACAGTAAGTGCCCATGTCACATTGAGTGAAATGGTCCAAAACCATCAGGGTAAATCTTCCTGCATAGAATTCTGCTTCCCTACTGCTGCTTTTACGAATCGCGTCTACCTCTCAATATTCTTTCAGTATTCAAAGATGCGATGTGAAGAACAACAATGCCCCAGAATCACGTGTGAAATTCCAAGGCTAATTCAAGGAGAGTGTTGTCCCGTCTGCTGAGCACACTGCAGCACATTCGGCTCAAAGTACTATCACTGCCATATTATTTTCCGAGATTGCCAATGTGTGTGTCACATAAAGAGGTTGAATACACCAGATGTTCAAGACACGGGAGGAATTCCTTGAGTTTGTCTTCCGCTGGAGTCTACGACAATGTTCAAGACACGGGAGGAATTCCTTGAGTTTGTCTTCTGCTGGAGTCTACGACAGTGTTCAAGACACAGGAGGAATTCCTTGAGTTTTGTCTTCCGCTNCTGCAGCACATTCGGCTCAAAGTACTATCACTGCCATATTATTTTCCGAGATTGCCAATGTGTGTGTCACATAAAGAGGTTGAATACACCAGATGTTCAAGACACGGGAGGAATTCCTTGAGTTTGTCTTCCGCTGGAGTCTACGACAATGTTCAAGACGCGGGAGGAATTCCTTGAGTTTGTCTTCCGCTGGAGTCTACGACAGTGTTCAAGACGCGGGAGGAATTCTTTGAGTTTGTCTTCGACTACCAAGGAATGAGACTTTGGCTACTTGACACTCTCTTCAACTCTGCAATACACTACGGTACCTTTGTTGAATTCTCTCTTCTGACGAAGTAAAGGGACGGGTTCTTATGTGTCACATCGACAACAACAGTACATGTAATACTCATACTACTATGGGCCTGGCACTTGTAAGAGTCGGCCGAACAGGGGTTAGTGTTCGGTCCCTCAGTCACTGGTGGTGGAGTGGTTCGGGCCTCCGACTAGCAGTCAGAAGGTCCCGGGTTCGAATCCCACTGGTAGAGCAGGGGTTAGTGTTCGCTCCTTCAGTCACTGGTGGTGTAGTGGTTCGGGTCTCTGACTAGCGGTCGGAGGGTCCCGGGTTCGAATCCCACTGGGCATGAGACTTTGGGCAAGTCTCTTTGCCACACTGGCCTCTCCACCCAGGTGTATAAATGGGTACCGGTCGGAAATGCTCAGATTGTAGCACTGGATGAGCAGCTCATCTGAGTTCTACTGAAAGGTTTCAGGACAGACTTGGGTTAAAAGTGTAAAGTCGGATGAGAACCTCTACCATAGTTGATATCAGACTGTAAACCCAAACTTTAAACTTGAACTCTTTTTGTGTGCAGTGACGAATGAAAAACCCCACCTTTGATATATCAGGATGGTGCAGTTGGACTAATGCATTCATAGGTATTTTATGGTGCAATGTTCTGTGCTTCCATCATGCATTTTATACACTAGAGTGATATTTGTAGGTGGTGCCTTTATTATGTGATATGAATTTGCTTTCAATACTATCGATTATTCTCATTTCACAGGATAGTATTCTTAAAGCCCCACAGTATTGAATTTTACGATATTTTCAAAAAGTTAGGAGAGTGCACATAGAGGTCCCATAGCCTCGTGAAAGTCCCCAAAATGCTTGCCTGATACGCACTTCACAGAATCAATGCCTAGTTTTCAGCACGCATTGGAAAAAACTGCAGGGAGAGCTCTAATGTATTCTGACAGAGTGTAGTACATTTTACACTACGCTGACGTTGTGACGTCGTGCGAGAATCGCGGCGATGATTTGCGTTTTTCACATTCAATACAGTGGGGCTTTAAAAATGTAGTTGTTTGTAATTACGGTATAAAAATTCTTTTAGGAAGCAATCTTTGTGAGTTTGATCAGGTGTAGGGTCTCCAAGATAAAAGCCAAACATTTAGCTGTGGTGCAAATTCTGATGCTGTTCATTGCAGCTAAAATAGGCCTAGTGTCAAATCATGGTGTAGCATTTCACTGTTGAGATCAGGGACCTTATTCACAAAGCATACTTAAGAGTTGCGCAGTCGTAGCGTCCTCATAAACCAGTGTTCAATGATTGATGCACAATAGCTCCTGAAATGTTACGAATTCTTAACTGCTAAGGGAGCTTTGTGAATG
This sequence comes from Notospermus geniculatus, assembly GCA_002633025.1. Lineage (NCBI taxonomy): Eukaryota > Metazoa > Nemertea > Pilidiophora > Heteronemertea > Lineidae > Notospermus > Notospermus geniculatus. The sequence continues at coordinate 46,401 of NMRB01001197.1, forward strand.
AGGCCCCAGGACTCTTTTGGAGAGGAATTAGACACTGGCGAAATGTTTAGGCTGATCACTGACTCGCACCTCAGCGGGATGGGGTCAGATGCTGCAAAATGAATCCAAGCTGTATGTTCACTGGTCGAAAGCCTGTTGAAATTTCTCTTTTGAACAAAATGTAACCTTGTCCTCAGGGCTGAACTTCTGCGATTAGGGATTCTGACAACGGACTAGGAGCCTCCTGGAAACAAGGTTGGCCAGAATGATGAAAAGGGGGGCTTTCAGCCTGGACGTAATACACGTCATCTCCTGTAGCATGCCATGTAAATGGAAGATTATGAGACATCTGTCTCTATAATTTGCAGCACGCCATCTAAATGGCAGATTATGAGACAGTTATTGGTCTATAAAATGTTGTGTCAGATGCACCAATGAAAAAAAATACTCACATGCTGTAACATAATAGTTTTTCACATCGCATTAGAACAAAGTGATAACATATTCGTAAATCTTTTTAGTGCTATGTTACATTTTATAATTGAGATACAGTACGCGATGACAGGTCTTTCAACGAAACTTGATTTAGGTAGTCGTGTCTTATGAGTGGGCCCCTCTTTAAAGGCCTAGAATAGATTTTAGAACATTTTACACTAACGCTGTAATAATTTGTACATAGAACTTATTTAATTATCAATATCACGACTATTATGTAATAATAGGATCTGTAGTCCTCATCATATTTTAGTAGTCTTGAATACTCATATTTAGGATGTCAGGTGTTCTTGGCCTCATATCCTGGTTCGAGACAAAGTGAGAGACCTCAAAGAATCCCTGATGTGCTCAGGATTTCGAATACCCCGGTACTCATTTCTTCATTATGAATTTTACAACGGTACTCATGACAAGTTTGCTAAAGGCCCTGTCAAACTTCTGCGTACCAGTATCCTAATTCCTTATGAGTTGTGAATTGACAGTCGTTTTGTGTAAGTTTTATGTATGCAGGCATGCGCACACTACAGCCCAGTACGACAAAAACTACACTGTTACGCAGTGTACAGCTGCGTATTGGCAAATTTTAATAAGAGTTGTTGTGTATTCATAACAGTTGGGCACTTCAAACAGTTCACTGTAGGGTGACAATAGGGAGGTTTCGCAAGCGCCCGGTTAGGCCCTACGACGACGTTTATCTATTGTGTGGGTATACCCAAACAATAGATAAACGTCGTCGTATGGCCTAACCGGGCGCTTGCAAAACCTCCCTAATACTTGCAATGTACAGCAACAGTTTGGTGCCTTCAACAGTCATAATAGCCAACAACTCTATAAGGAACTCATGAGGACTTGATGTACGCAAAAGTGTGACAGGGCCATGAGATTTGCTAACTTCTAAGATTTTGTGGCATGAGATTGAAAAGTAGAAGGTCACATTCATGAGTGAACTGAATCAGGAACATGCCCATGTAAGGGAACTATATGCTGTTGCGTCAGTTTGGTGGTTTGATGATTTTCACCATTGGGAGTACTCGTCTCACTATTGTTGCAAAGGGAAATCTAACTGAAGGAATTCTGAACATTTATGCTAACTGTGTGCATAGTGAATTTAATGAATTTTTTGGCCATTCTACGTTGTACAATTTTATAGATGGATAATTTCCCACCTGTTTATGATTGATATTTGTCTTTTAAATAGAATATACATATGTGTATATTTCATCAAATTTGAGTTGTTGTTTATTTGACCTATATACAACCACCACAGGCAGATGGATTGGCAAGGAATCCGGCCCGGTATATTTGTGCCATGGAACTGCCTATTGCGGGTGATCCACTGGCTTTACGACGAGTTAATGATGAGTTTGCAATTAGTTCGCGACGGGTTGACGATGACTTTATGACGGGTCGGTGGATCAGCTACAGTTTGCGTTCACGATTCGTTTGCGACTCGTTCACGACTGATTTCTGTTCATGATTAGTGTACGAGATCAAACATGTTTGATTTTGTCGCAAACTCGTCATAAAGTAGGCTCTGTTGCTGGCGATTTGGCCAAGCCATGTCCAGAATTACGTCATGTGACAGTATGATGTCTGATGTCATAAACTACCTATGACGTCGAAACGGACGGATTCCATTGGAGACGTATTTTTCAGTGGATCAGCTTCAAATGCTTCGATGTCGCATCATTTTTCTTGACAACTTGCAATTGGTTCATGAATTTGCAATTGGTTCATGACTACTGTCGTGAATGAATCGCAAACTGATTGTAAACACTTCGTGAAGTTGGTGGATCACCCGCATATAGCTGAAGTGTACTTGTACATGTACCCCGTACATCATTAACGGCCAACAGGACAGTCATGTCCTTCGACCNATCCTTTTCTCTTTACAGAATGTCTGAAACGAATGCACGAAAAGATCCATCTTGGTATTAACTGTCCTAGGACTTGATGCTGTTAGAAAGTAATTTGCCAAAGAAGCAACACATGAGAGACTGTCACAATCATACCATAATCACAACTTCCTGCAAGGTGATTTCTGTAATATTTCAAGTCTCAGGATTCAATAAAAGAGGCCAATGACAATGTATGCGATTTACAGTATCGGCACATACCACATGTGTCTAGCTCCACCATCCTTGATGCTCGACAATGAAGACATCATCTTCAAACATTGTTCGCAAACTAAACCTTCTTCGACTGCACCAGCTTGCATTGTACATGTACTTGCAGTCAACATCAGTCATGATGGATATAGGAGCAGCAGGAGTTATGCCAAAACATAGTGTGTTCGAATATGACCTATATTTGTTGTACAGTTTGATTATGAACAAAATAAAACATTCTGGCTTTCAATTAAATGTGCATCTTCCTGAGCTTTCTAATTCTAATGTTGGCTTTCAATTAAATGTGTATCTTTACTGAGCTTTGTAATTCTAATGTTACAAATCCATGACACCTTGATCCTCTCTATAACCTTGCCCATCAACCGAACTTTCTACATTGCCACTCAGTAATTCTCGATCAGTCAACTATGCCTAATTTCTAAGGGCGGTCTTCAAATTGGCTGAAAAGCCAATTTCTAGTTTATGATTGATATTTGTCTTTTAAATAGAATATACATGTGTATATTTCATCAAATTTGAGTTGTTGTTCATATGACCTACCGCGGTATAGCCTATACAGCCACCACAGGCAGATGGATTGGCAAGGAATCCGGCCCTGTCTATTTGTGCCATGGAACTGCCTATTGCGGGTGATCCACCAGCTTTACGACGAGTTTATGATCAGTTTGCAATTAGTTTACGATGGGTTGACGATGACTTTACGACGGCCAGTGGATCAGTTACAATTTGCATTCACATTTCGTTTGTGACTCGTTCACGACTGATTTCTTTTCACGAGATCAAACATGTTTGATTTGGTTGCAAACTCGTCGTAAAGTAGGCTGTGTTGCTGACGATTTGGCCAATCTACGTCCAGAATGACTTCACGTGCCGCTATGATGTCTGACGTCATAAACTACCTACGACGTCGAAACGGACGGATTCCATCGGAGACGTATTTTTCGGTGGATCAGCTTCAAATGCTTCGATGTCGCATCATTTTTCTTGACGACGACTTGTTTATGAATTTGCGATTCGTTCATGACTGCCGTCGTGAATGAATCGCAAACCGATTGTAAACACTTCGTGAAGTCGGTGGATCACCCGCATATAGCTGAAGTGTACTTGTACATGTACCCTGTACATCATCAACGGCCTGATGGTATATCAGTGAAAATCAAGTAAAAAACAACACACCCTGTGTATGTTAACAGATTAAGTTTATATATTGATTGATAGGGCATGTTCATTCTTGATGCCTGAGGATTCTTCAAGTGAATTCCCTACAAAAGATTAGAACCACAATCAGATTACATATATTAAATCAACTTTATTCATTGTAAAAACAAAGAGCTACAGGTTTGTTACATTGTATTTTAATTTATGAAATAATCATGTTCATTGACACGACAAAATATCATTTAGTGATTGAAATGGAATGCAAGGCCTAATAGGTACAATGATGTATATCAGTTTGGATCAGATGGATATATCTAAATATGAGTCAATCATCAGAATAGGGAATACCGGTAGATGGTTTTGCAGACCTGATTAGAATACATATATGTACAGCACTGGGAATTAATGTGCTCTCATCAAGCTCTGTCAGATGGTTTTTAATCAGCGTACTCACAAAATCTTCATTTGCACAGAAATGAACAGTTACAAAACATGAAATGTTGCATGGACCAAGTTTCAGTCAATAGCCCCAGTGGTTACGAAACGTGCCTGCTCACGGACGACGACGACGACGGACACCGCGTGACGACTATAGCTCACAGGTGATGTAACAAAATAATGAAATGGACTTCCTCAGTAGTATACATGTAACTCAATTTATATTATGACTGCCAAGAAATAACCAGCTACTACCAAATTCTTCTATCCCGTGTTGAATGAAGTTGGGAATAATACAATACACAACTTACCGGTAGTCTTCCTCAAAGACTAGCCTACATGTTATTTTCTCAAGGTACAATACTGTCCAGAGAAAATATATGCAGCCCAATTTCAAATGTACCGTTACTACATGTACATGACATATTTGTTTCAAAATTAAAATGGCACTTTTTTGTGCAGTCAGGGCAATCCTCAAATAAATAAAATTTATCACAGAAGGTAAAATGAAAATGCGTTTCGTTGAGGTTGACATCATGGGAAATCAGTGCTTCCGACCACCACAGTATGAAACATCGGCCTAACTTTATCTTGTGTAAAGAAGAGGATAACCTGAATCCTCATTGTTTGTAAATGCTAGAACAGATGTCCCTGAGATCATAAAACTTTTACTTGAGATGTAACATTCATACGTCACTTCCTGTCTCTTTATCACTATTGCATTATCAGTTTCACTGTTTGCACCATCATCAATGGGGTGCCGTATCAAAAACTCCATCATCTTCACTAAAAACATCTTTATTTTCCTTATTACCCGTAGTTCCTTCTTCCTCATTGTTTTCCCCACTTATTTCTTCGTCCTTTTTTTCTTCGCCTTCAGTTAGCATCTGCAAGATATTTGAAAAAAAAACTGTATCTAAAAGATGCATAAAAAGAAATATTTCTGATTCGAAAATGATTAGAAAACTAACAAATTCTCAACAGCACTGTTGGTCTTTGTTGACAGCCAGTGTTAAGCCGGGCGAACATCGCACTTGTGACTGGAAACAACTTGTCGTCACTGAGCTACCTGGCGACTGGGAGGATGTACCTGGAACTGGAGTGCACATGTTCAACTTTCTAGTGACTAGTTTTACCCAGTTTTGTTCAGTCGCTGCGATGGGCACGGTCAGGACATGACGACTGATTGGATCCTCCTAGTTTTACTGAGTTACTGAATTTGCGATGTGCGCGCAGCGCGTACATCACCAGCGACTGATCTGATCGGTTGCTTCCAGTCGCAAGTGCAATGTACGCCCAGCTTTATGTACACGCAGTGAATGTACAGGTATTCAGAAGCTTTGGACTCGGTAAGTAGCTTTGAGACATTCCTTCACTTCACAGCTCAGTTATTGTACATACCAGTCCATCACAGAATTTCGTAACTTACCTTCACAATTGATGCAAAGTATTCTGCCTGTTCAGCCACGGCGCTCAATCGTCTGTTTTCTTCTTTTAAATCATCTACTTGTCGATGGAGCTGTGTGATAATAGAAATGTGCAACGAATCATATGAATTGGTGAGTCTCCTATTTAGGGAATGTTATGATGGAGTCGTTAGGAGTGTTGTTAGACTTGTGTCCGAGAAGCCACAGGTTCAGTTCCATGGTGAGTTTAAATGACGCTTTTATTTTTTGCCACAAAACATGCAAACTTGGCAGAACTACAATCTAATCTAAAACTGGAAGAGATTTGAAGGGAACCGAAAACAGTGTCCACAATCTCCCTTCATCTCCCTTGATCATTTCTATTCCTTTTGACCTCGGTAATCAGGAGACGTCTTAATTAAGGACAGCACTGTAATAACGTCTACACAGAAAAATGAAAACTGAACTGCCGCCTCACCACTTCATTTTCTGCTAATGCATCGGCAAGAGCGACCCTCCTCTGTTCTGCAACTTCCTCCCAATAGGATTCAGGAACGGTTTCTGTGAGAAAAATACATGTATATGAAGAAAATAATTATTATACATACAAATAAACATATTTCATAAATATCTATACTACTAAATCTATAGACTTCCAAGGAAATCACAGCCACCATAGACGTTGCCACAGTGAAACTTTGCCTAACCTTTCACTACATTTCTATATACAAAATGACCACTTCTCAGTCCAAACATTTGCCGGGAAAGTGAACTTTCCAGCAATTTTAGTCAGGAATTTTTGTCCATGTAAAACTCACGGAAATTGCCGGACATTGCCGAACCTTTCAATCAGCCTCATAATGCCAAGATGACCCAGATTCCTATAGTGTAGGCCTATCTGTTTATCAGCCTGTGGTATAGGTCACTGGCACACCATGATACTGAGACTGTCTGCTTTCTGTAGAAGGTAGGCCTAGCGCTGATAACATCATAGCTCATTTGTCGTCCAGTCAAGATCACACAATTCGCCAGAAGCACAGGTGCTTGGAGGACTGTTTTCCTATACCTTTACCAAAAGGGGGATTTTTCCCTACTTTACCCCAAAAAGTGGATTTTTTCCGGGTGGACTTTTCCCTGGGGAATTTTGTCCACGTGGATTTTTTCCGGGGGATTTTTCCGCGTACCTACTTTCATTGGTATTCGACCAATTTTTTCTACCACCCTTATTCGTCAAGCCACGCCACGGGTAAATATACTAGTATGAATAATAGTTCTAGCTAAAAACAGACCGATCATTCAAAAGGTGAATCTTTTCCGATCAAAGGTTTGTTGTTGCATATCAATCATGAAGTACACACCTTGTACCATTAGCTCATAGGCTTCTTTGTCAATAATTTCAGGTTCTGGGTCCTGATATATTTTGACTTCTGATGCTGGTTTTGGTTTGATCATTTTTGCAACTTTTGTAGGAGTGCCATCCGTTGTGTTTTCATCATTTAATTTGCGTTTCTGACTCTTCTTCGGCTGAAAGTGAAAAAGAAATACAAAACACATGCAGACCTCTCACTATGAAGGACACCTTTAGGACTGAAAGATGCTTTCCTTAATTCAGTGTTCTCCAACTTTTCACGGTTTGACTCGGCGGTACAACACGCCACAAGGCAGGAATGGTGAATGTGTAATATTAGTCTCCTTGTGAAGGGGAGTCGGGGCAGGGGTTTACTGCAGAAAATTTGACAAAGAGAACTGAGATGCAATATTCTGCATTTCAGAGGTTTAAAAGGTCTTGGACCCACTTTTTAGCTCACTGGGGTGAGCTATTACGATGGTGCAGCGTCCGTCGTCCGTCGTCGTCGTTGTCCGTTAGCAGGGCACGTTTCATAACCGCTGGAGCTATTGATCTGAAACTTGGTACATATATACC
>NMRB01001197.1:60649-81189 GCA_002633025.1 Notospermus geniculatus
TATCTGCCGAAAGAGGCACCGTATGCCGAAAAAGGACACTCTGGCCAGGAGGGGTGGGGTGAGCACCCCCTGTTCCACCTGGATCCGCCCCCGCAATCACGCCATAAAAAGATGTGGTCCAGCGTTTATTGGAGATTTTAAAATGTTGTTTAACATTGCTTGTGGTGTTATCTGCATCCATCCCAAGACGACATCATCCAAAAAACCGTTAGTGGTGCATGGTCACGATTAAAATACATAGGCCTATATGTAAATCGGTTGAACTTACGATGTTCCCTGCTCGAATAACTTGCCCGTGAAACACGGCTGCTCTATAGCAGCGACGAAGAGACACATGCTGAGGATGAAAACGATAGCTATCTTCATCTTGCGGCTCGGAAATCAACGGCTCAGTTTGAGAGAACTCGTTGATGTGATGGAAATCGATAAACCCTTCATGTTTTATAGGTTTCGGGAAAATTAAAGGGAGACGTGCGAAAAATATTGCCCGGCGGGCACAAGTTGTCTTTGTTTTGATTAGCGCACAGCGCCGTCTGTTAATACGCGGTGACACTACGCTGTAGCACAGGCCCCTGGAAAACGATCAGTGAGTTTAGAACACGTCCTAACCAAACGTATCTAAAAAACACAACACGTATCTAAAAACACACCACGAGCTCACAAATTCGTGACCTCGAGGTGTGTTTTTTACAAACTAGTGTTTTTTGGTTCGTGTTCTAAACTCACTGATCGTTCTCCGGGTGCCTGTGCTATAGCGTAGTGTCACCGCGTATTAACAGACGGCGCTGTACGCTAATCAAAACAAAGACAGCTTGTGCCCGCCTGGCAATATTTTTCGCATGTCTCCCTTTAACCGCCTCTCTTGATTCAGGCCTAAATATTCTTTTTGTTCGTTTTACACCTGAGTGCGCTTTCTGTAGTCGATTTCCTATTCTGATAAATCCAGAGGAATCGGAACCAGTCATTGTTGGTTCAGCCGCCGGGCGGCTTGAGATACATGTCATGTACCAAATGAGTATGCCTAGGCCAATAATNGCCGTCTGTGGCTTGTTTTGCCGCCGCCTATTTTCCGTTGATTGTCAAAATAAAAAACTTTTCTAACTTTTACTACCTGTTACTCTCGAGAAACGGGCCATTTAGGGCAAAAAGCTCCAAACTTTCCAAAAATCATACAAATAAACGTTCTCTCAATCAGTAATAGTGAGCTTCTGCAAGCGCCCGGTTAGGCTCTACGACGACGTTTATCTATTGTGTGAGTGCACCCAAACAATAGATAAACGTAGTCGTATGGCCTAACCGGGCGCTTGCAGAAGCTCTCTATTAATCCCTGAAAGACAGCTGTTCGGCGCCACCCACTGCCGACCCGCTTGTTTCAGAGAGGCAAACCGCGTATTTGTCTGCGCAACTCTAAGTTCACCACACCGGGTCACCACATACCGTATTTTTTGATATCCATCTAACCTCAAGTTGGTAGTGGTGATTCATTGTAGCCTATGTTGACCTAAAGGTGTCTTAAACCTAGCGTCCACTAGGGCGCGGACAAGACGCGGAACGCAAATTTAGTGAATCCGCATTCGGCAACCTCTCCGCATATTCTTGAAAGGTTCCGTTCACTGTCTTTATCATTCCTGAACAGTTCCCGGCATTTCTGCACGTTCGGGAGAGGGCGAAAATAACGCATCGAAATTTTGATCGAGACCAAAATTTGGACGCGGAAATGAACTTCCCGACACTTTCGGCAACTTGTCTGCATTGTCGTGCAGACATCGTCAGGACATCCCGCCTTTCTGTAACACTTCCGCAAATGCTCCTGAAGGCCTCCGCGGTGCGGGCAGCTTCGCGAAGGCAAGCAGAACCCACGCGGGCTGTTTCAGGAATGCGCGGAACCGACGCGGATCAAAATAAGCGAGTGCGCGAAGCCGTCAAGACATTTGCGGTCAAGACACGGAAAAGTCAACATGTTGCGGCGTGGAGGAGTTTAAGGTCGGCTTCCCATTGCCGCATTTCCTAATTCCATATGACATATGAGAAAACCCAAAGTCGTCGCCGAATTTATAACCTTGCATTATTTCCTAGGGAGTTTTCGCAAAGCCCCCGAAACGCCGACGCGAACGTCTATCCTATTGTTCGGTGCTCTCTCGGTGGTGCCAGCATCGAACAATGGGATTGGCGTTCGCGTTCGGGCGTTTCGGGGGCTTTGCGAAAACTCTCTATTGTCCGCATATCTACCGATTGTCCTAGTCCATGATTTTACCACTGCTGGTGTGATCCTGGATGTGTCCGCGCTGTCCTGCTACGATCAGCAGCATTTCGCGCCCTTCACGATTGATTCCTAGGACACTCCCAGGTGCAGAGATTCGTCGTAATGTCCCAGGAAACGATGATTCGCACACTTTTTTTCGTGTCTGACGCGGAAAGGATGCCGAAATGGCATAATTTGCTTCCGCAACCCTTCCTACATGTAAATCTTGTCGGCGCTCTAGTGGACGCCACCCATTTTCAAACATTAAGCAAGTTCCATGAGTCAGACGATCTCGTCACTACCAAGGCCAGTTCATGGAATTGAAGACAGAATGATTGACGGTCATAAACACAAGTGGCACATGGTTTGCTTTTGATCTCTGACAGAGTTTTGATCAGAATGTTGTCCACTACTTTCATAATTCAGAATTCGTAGTCCCTCGCATTGGCCATGTTGGCGATGATTCTAGCGTCGACAGGCCACACAATGTATGGTGCTGCCTTCAGCCGCAGCTTTTCTAAACACCGCATGACCAACATGGTGCACGTTTTCGTGAAAGGAAGTTTCAGGGTGTTCGAGTAGGAATTTCCGACGTTTGACACGAAATTCGGACTCGGCTACCTCAAAAACCTCTAGGAGACTGTTTTTATTAGTTTTAAATTCGTCTATATTTTAGAGGAATTTTAGAGGAATTAGGCCATATAAAAAATAGGTGGTTAGCACCCCCTCCCGCCATGGAAATCACCCCCTCCTCAAAATTTTTTTTATTTTTTTTAGAAAAAAACTTTCCAAAAATAGGCCTAGGCTGCTGGGATGCATGAATAATTAACAACACACGACAGTTTTCATGGTTAGAAAGTGGTTTTTATTGAACAATTCCTACATACTTGGAATTACCCTCAGGTCGCCATAATAACAATGGTAACATCCATCGCAAACTCAATAAAAAATTGTTTAAAAATCCTCCCGGCGCCCTCCTCAGAAAACTGAGAGTGGAAGGATGCTAACCAACTATTTTTTTACATGGCCTTAGGCTAGGTGCTGCACTCTATGAACTGAAAGCAGAAAATTCCTGATATCAACATCCGTGTCCCGATTGTCGAACGCGTCGCGAAAACGCCACGAAACTTTAAAAAATTAGCAAAAAATTATTTTTTGTGAAATAAACCTCAGTTGTCGGCAGTTGACGGTAGTTGTCGGTAATTAAACTCTAGTTGTCGGTAGTTGTCGGCAGTTGACGGTAGTTGTCGGTAGTTGACGGTAGGCCTAGTTGTCGGTAAATAGTGCGACCGGAAAAGGCCTGTGGTGGTGTCACCAATAATCATGAAATGACAAAACTCAGTGTAGGCCTATGGCCACTGCGCACTCACTGGACTGGTGATGCAATGGCAATGCATAGGCCTAAGTGGCACGCACTGCAGTGCATGCGATGCATGTGCACGGTCTGCTGTTGTTGTGTTGTTTTGTTGTGAGTGGGCTTTTTTAGGCCTACNCAAGCCAGGAATCTTTCTCTACATCTGCTGGAGTGTTTAACCTACAGATGGTACATGTACGGTACTTGAGTATGTGAAAGCTATGCACTTCCTCAATTTTGATACTATTAAAATGTTACTCTTGTCTTCTCTTTGAAGTTTTATACCTTGCTATTGTTCATTTCATTAATTTGCAGGTCATGGAGTTGCTTGTTCACATCAACAAGCGAGTGAAAAGTCGGCCCAAAATCCAGTTGCCTGTCAATGCTCTGTTGGAGCAATATCAGGACCCTGGATCTTCTCCATTCATTACAGTAAGTTCAAATGGAGTTACATGTACACCTGACTCAGTATGTTCCATACATAAACAAATGATCTCATAATAATTTAGAGATGATCCAGCCATTTAGTTCTGGAGTTACTGCACTTTTTGTGTTTTGTGGCCGAGCTAGGAATCAGATCAAACCAAAACTTACATGTAGGGCCAAATTCATAAAGGGTGTTTAAGACTTAGATGCGTGTTTACTGTTACTCCATCAAATGCATGGTGGAAGTGTGTGCGTTTAGTGAAGTTACACGCGTCTAAGTCTTAAACACCCTTTATGAATATGGCCCTTAGGGTCTGAAGTCATTTGATCTAGAGGTGTTTATGTAACGTGTTTGGTGTCATTAGCCCTGGCATTTACAAAACCTGTCCTGCTCCCAGAAGACAGACACCACATCATGGTAAGAGCTGATCTAGTGAGCTAAAAAGCCAGGGCCCTCCATGCTGACATTGAAATTTGTCTGTTACAGAACTTTAACATCCTTTATATCAAGTTCGGATTTCCGAGGCTCGATCCAGCCAAGCAAGCTGAGTTGGTCCCATCACTGATAAGCTGCCTGGAGGGCAGACCTGTGACCCAGCAAGATACTCTGCTACAGTTGATGATACCAGCTTTGAAACATGTTAAAGTGCCCAAGGATCAAGCTGTGAGAGAGGCAAAGTTTGATGTTGTGGGAAAACCCAAAACTTCCGAACTAATATTGAGCTTTATGTTGGATTATCTGCTTTTGCCTTACAAGTGAGTGGCTTTCTTGAACAATGTTGTAATCTTCCTCCTCTTAATTAAGGATGGCATGTGTCAGTCCCACAGGTGTCCCTAATAGAGAGGTTTTGCTTTATTTGTTTGACTTTATCCCCTTAACTGTGTAATTTTTTCAGTTCAAAGTTTTCTTTCTTAAAAAAACATTGCCAACAAAATTTTTGACACAAAGGTTCCAGATGTGATATACATGTAACGTCCTACGCACTGTGAAGTGCCATTTCCTTGCAAGGCATACTATTATGCCTTACGCAAGCTACGATCCTCGGGTGTTTCCGGGTGTCCCCGGATTTCGTAATGACATAATATGACGTCTTACCAAGGAATCAACCATAAAAATTTAACTGCGAACGATGAGCTTACTGAGGGATACACTTCCTGTGTTGCCACCAGATGTCTCTCACTGCCTGAATTTTGGCTTTACGTAATAGGCACGAGCTTCACCTTTTTTTGTGGTGAAGAGGTACATGAACCTGCCAACATGATGCTTTGAATTCCATTTCTGACGATAACTGAGCTATTTTCAGCACAATTAGTGTTCCATGTACAAATGTACGTCAGCCTATTCAAATGTACACCGATGACCCTGAACACACATTGTTCGTGGGGTTCTCATTAATTCAGACCTTTTGTATCATAAGATCAACCAGTCAGAATTCAACAAAATTTGCAGTGAATGTGCAGAAGGGTCTTGCCTATCACATGGAAACGTCAGAATGCAAATCTGTTGGGTTTTAAAGGGATATTGACCACATTTATAAAATGCTAAATTTGTCAGTTGAACCTTTATGGTTGATTCCTTTATGGTCTTACCCAGTAAAGGGGTTATAGATACTTACTAGGATTTCAATGGTGTTACAGCTTGGTAGTGCCGAGCCAGGGTTCCACACCATCTACACCACCACCTCCTGGTCTGAGTGAGAAGGCGTACAAGAGAGTCGTGGGTGAAACTCCGCCGACACCAGAACAACTAGAACAGGTAGGATTTCAGTTGCTGTTAGTCCGTGTCATTTGCTATTAATGAGGATGTTCATTGAACTTGTTGCACTTTGGCTCCTTGAATGTTCATCCATACTGGTATACAATGTATATCTCACTTGCCACACATAATGCAAATTTTGGACTTCTTGGCTGCTCTTTGGACCAATTTCGATTTGCTCTGTTTGGGAGTTGGATCGTAGTTGATCCCTGGTAATGCCAATGCTTCTTGTGATAAAACGGGTGTAAGTTTCCTCCTACATGACATAACATAGCCCAGTATTATGTTTTGAGTTGCTGTGATGCCCTGCGTTGACTCTTGCGCTCTTTGAGGAGCGGCGTGGTGTAGTGGTTAGCGAGACGGACTTCTGATCAGAAGGTCCCGGGTTCGATTCCCAGTCCTGACCAAGAAAAAAACACGCTCGCTTGTGACCTTGAGCAAGTCACTTTGCCTCACTTGCTTCACCCCACCCAGGTGTAAAAGGGGTACCTGGCTGGTAGTGATGGTCTATGTGAATGTTAGTCCAAGAGCGCTGAAATCAGCTGCCGGGACTGTAATACTCCCCGGGGAGTGGAGAAAGTCAATTGGAATGAACAGACCTATAGCTGGGGGTAATAATGTAAAGCGCATTGAGCAGGCAACTGGAAATGCGCTATATAAGAACTTACATTATTATTATTATTATTATTGCGCTCCCAATATAATATCTTGACCCTGTTTATTCTTTGATATCAGTGCAAACTTGGAATCTTGCAATTTCTGAGTTCTGAGGTATTCCGTGAAGAAGATATAGTATGCCATTACATCGTAGCGATCTCTGATACAAGACACAGCATTGCAACAACCGCAGATCTTGAACTGAAAAGGATTATTGGGTGAGCTGTTCTCCAAATAAATATGCTATTGTTGTACCGCAATGTATATCATGTAGGGTGCTCGACAGAGCTTCAACTTGAGAACACTTTGAAATTGGGACCACCATGTTAGTGACATTATTTGAACAAGAGTGCAAGTAGGGGATGTTCACAAAATTCATGTGTTTCTCCATGGTAAATAAAGAGATCTATGATAAAAAAATGGCATGGCCCTGTTATGATTTGTTATCTAAAGACATGTACATGTACATTGTATGTATTTAACTTGCTCTGTGCAGTACATGTACATGTATATCAGGCTGTCTGTAAATTTTTCAGATCTTTCGATGTAGAGAGGCCAGGATTCATTCAGAAACTCTACAAAATCTTCCAAGGAAATGTGCAAGTAAAAGGACAGGTAGGAATTATCTCATCTTGGATGAACTGGTCTACCATTTGGTAACGAAAAATTTGGAACAATAGTTCGAGTAGGGCAGTAGGCCTATCAAATACTTGTAATAATCTCATAAATGAACACTCTTTTTGAGAAGTCACTGATTTCTGCCGTGAAATGTCTGAAAGTGCTGTCGGCTTTTGTTGTGGTGAGTTGGTGATGTAACTGTTTCGTTCAATTTCCTTTCAGAAAATGGCAAGCCAAGCAGAGATTCGAACTCAAGCAAACACGCGAATTCGTCTCAAGATATTTCCATATTTTCTGAGATCGAGAGAGGCAACAAATGTTTTTCCATCATGTATACAGGTTAGTTATGCTGTAATCACTTGAACCCTTTCCAGGCTGACAACTTAACTTCTGTATAGATGTATTTCGATAATAAAAATATTTATACCGGTAAACCTAATGATATCATTTTATGATCAGTGATTCTTGAAATAAATCAAGTTTTCCAACCAACTTTCTTCAGGTTAACCTTTTTCGGATGGAATAATTTTGAGGGGAATCTATATTAACCTTGAAGTACTGATGCCGTTTGGCTGGTTCCAACACAACAATGATCATCTGAGGGAGCTTTTTCTTGTGGTAAACTGTCCTGTTGTTCTAATTCCACCAGGGTCCTTGCCAAAGACAAACCATGAAAGAGATTGGTACAATCGTTTTGTGACTTGAGATCTGGCCTGAAAGAGTTACACACTTTTATATCTTTCATAGGTGATATTTGATTGTCTTTATGGAACCAACACCAACCAGAAACTCAAACATATGACCGTGCAGTTTGTTCATCATGTCTGCCTTAAGTAAGTATTTTTGTCAAAGATGTTTTGGTCGTTGCATCTGTTGCATAAATATTGGCAGTTCGGTTTCTTGGGCAGGCGGAGTAGAAATGGAAACATCATAGGGCATGAAAATACAACTGCAAAATTATTTGTTGTTTCAGTGCGGCTGATGCAAAGTTTAATTCTGTAGCACCAGTTTTGCTGTCTGGGATGATGAAACTCATTGGCGAAACCAAAGATGTAAGTCCTGAATTGTTGTGATCCCACCAATCACTTGGCATGTAAATGCAGCATTTGGTACGGTATTAAACATAGGAAAATGATAAACAGAATCTTTGTGTGTTTCAATGCCTTTTCCCTTCTCTTCAGGATGGAAAGTTACGTGGTCTTGCCTACATGGCCGTTGGCAAGATAGTGAAGAGGGTGCCCAGACTGGTAGCAGATGACGTTGGTCTCCTTCAAACTCTGTTTGATGCATTGTCGAACGTAAGTGCATGTGAAAATTACCACTGTCTTCATCATAATGCCCTGTCAATGTTTGTACATCTGCTTATCAGTTCACCATTGCAATTTACAAAAGGGGTAAGATCATTTGTCTGTATTGATTGGGTTTATATTTGAAGGAGCCCATGACTTACCAGAGAATTTGCTAAATTTGAAACTGAACATACCGGTAATTTACCTGAAGACAGAAAAAATTTGAAACAGCCTATGATTTACTTGAGGACTGGATAAATTTGAAACAGACCGTGATGTACCTGATGACTTGACATATTTGAAACAGACCATGATTTACCTGAGGTCTGGCTGAATTTGAAACAGACCTTGATTTACCTGATGACTGGGCAAATTCAGACCATGATTTACCTGAGGACTTCTGGCTCCCGAGGTATACTTTCAACTCTTTAGTTGAAACTGATAATAAATTAGTGACCAATGAATGATGCAATTTTGATAAACTCCATCAAAATTTCAGGAAGAGGCTGATGCAAGGCTTGCTGTTCAGGAGACATTGTCTCTGATTGCCAGTGCGATAGAGGGAAAGGTCTCGGGCAGTAACCTGGCATTCCTTGAGGCTATGGTGATGCAGAATGTAGAAAAGGTGGGTAGAATCAGAGAAATTAGAACCCCCAAAACTTTCACACCTCACTTCACACCAGGAAGAAGTCCATGAAAATAGAGTAAAAATAGAAAAAAGAAGAATTAAATAGAGTGCATATCACTGAGTGGTAAATAGAGTGCATGTCACTGAATGTGAGGTGCGGCGGTCTAGGAAAACCCGTCGGATATAACATTTGAGGAAAGTGTAAATGGCCTTGGTGAACCCGCACATTTCAATAGCTGAAATATGTACTGCGTAACAGGTGAACAGTAGCAGATCAATGCACAGGCAATCTGACAGCCCTTGTTGATCATTCAGCAACATCTGATGGGTTTTCCGAGACCGCCACACGAATAGCACATAGTCCATGTCAGTGAATGGTGAGTAGAATGCATGTCAATGGAGCATATCACTGAGTAGTAATGAGTGCATTTCAAGAAGAAAATAAAGTGCATATCACTGAGTGTTAAATAGAGTGCATATCAAGGAGAAAAGGTGGAATGCATATACAGAAGGAAAATGGAGTGCATATCACTCAGAAATATATGGGGCCGGGGTGCACATCAAGAAGAAAATAGAATGCATATACCGGTAACTGAGTGTACATGTAGCAAATAGAACGCATATGAGAAAAAAGTCTAATGTTAATGTTTACAAACTCTCAATTCCAGCCAGAAGCTCAAGCCCGTCTGATGGCTGTTCAATTTGCCAAGTCAGTCTTTCCCACTAGCCACATACCTTCAAGATACCTACTGCTTATAGCATGTGGGGATAGGTAAGTATTGCAGCAGTCCTGACTCTCCCTCCAAGTCACCCTGTATTATCACTTAGAATCGAAATTTCAGAATTAAAAGGGCACTGGTACATGTATATTATATTCCTTATTCATATGAGGGCATGAAATAATAACAGGTTTCTGAGGTGAAAGACATAGCTTCCTACCGGCCTCAAACCCACGGACTCACGAAAAAGGCATCAATTGCCAGCACTCAGGGGCAGCACGCCTTAACCACAAGGCCGAATCCCCATCTTCGAAAAAGATGGTTCAATGACCCATGTTAAACGAGGCATCCCTAAGCACCCTGCGAGTAATCCATCTCTGAACCCAAACAGTTTTATGTTATGCAAGGGGTCACATAACATATAAAGGAGATACAATTAAAGGGCATGAAATAATAACAGGTTTCTAAGGTGAAAAACATAGCTTTCTAAGATGAAAGACATGAATGAAGCTTTATTCACATGACATGTTGTGTTTTCTTCCAGCAAAGAGGAAGTTTCCACGGAGGCCAAAAAGGGGCTGCGTATGCCCCCTGTGTCACCAAAGGCTCTTATCCTTGGTGATGATGCACCAAAACTCTTGCCAGAATTTGAAGAAATAATTGCCTATATCATGGAGAAGGTAAGAGTGAAAAGTGTCCTTTTTAAATACCCTGGTTTTCCTTATAAAACGACAGAATACTGTACAAGCCTAATTGTTTGTGTGCCATTTATTTTCGCGACTTTCGCATCTGGCCCGTAATTTGTGTTATTAAAAGGACGCAAAATTTATCCAACATGTCATAACAGTTCCTAGTTCCTGCAAAAATGTGAACCAGCCACCTGCAGGGAACACTTGACTGGGGGCCTAAATAAAACAAAAACAATGATTCATCAACCAAGCTCTCTGTTGGGCAGTTGGTCAAACAGGAAATTATTACCAGGGCACTTAGTTACTGGGAAGATCAAAGCTGGTCTTTTCTAGGAAGCAGTTACATTGACCACCCAATCACGAAGTTAAATGGATGCGTAATCTCCGAGTCTGGCCTATCGCTAACTTAAGGTCGATCTATAGTCATTGGGTTTTCCCCAGACAAACACATTCCAAGGGACTCACTGGCGTGAAACTGAATGAATCATAATGAATAATAATTGCCTCTACTCTGTTCGCCAATTTTAGGCCGCGCTAGCGCTCAAATAGATCTTATTGTTGTCAGTCAATTATAAGCCTTGGCATTCAATGGTCCGCTGATTTGCACATGTAATATTTGGAAACGTACTATAGTGAACGTGTGTTACAAATAGTAAACAAACCCACGTGAAGAATAAAGTTTCAAACTTGCGAGCAGTTTTTCTCCCACTTTTATAAACATTTTTCAAACTTTGAAAATGGAAATGTGTTGCTCACCAAATGGAGCTTGTCCGTATAACAGCCGATTCCGGGTTTTTGAAGTAGATGTCCGCGATATTCAGGAAAAAGAGAAAATTATCAGGAGTAAAAGCTAAACTTTGTTAATTATAAGCATAATTAACACATTTTTTTAAAAATCCGCGGTTATACGGACATGCGCTAGGCATGGCTGCGTCTTTTCCAACAGAGTTTGCTTCGATGCGACAAAGCATGTTGACGTAAAATTGCTCAAGGAATTTTTTTCGGTCTTTCCAACAAAGTCATTTTTCTGGGCAATCCGGAACTAGGATCCAGTTATTTAGGGTGAAAGTTCACTTAGATGCTTCATACGTAACGTACCATACTAGAAATGTTTTTGTAATCATTGTTATAAATGAATTATCACAAGTTAAAGTTGGGCAGTTCAGTGCCACGCAATGGGTATAGATCGACCTTAAATGGATGCTAAAAAGACCGGTCCTACAGTAGCTTAGTTTTTTTTATTTTGTGGCTGTATTTTTTCAGGGAGATCAGAGGCTCAAGTCAAAGAAAAAGTACGTCTCCGGCAATAATGTATCGCCATTTAACCCAGGGACATTTGCCGAGGTCCTCAGCTATCTGCGGATGTGTTTAGTGTACAATGCAGGAGTGAAACAGGACCCTGAATCTGCAGAATCCCCACAAGATCAAGCACCAATCATCTCCAAGTTTGTCCTTAGGCTTCTTGAAGAAAATCCGGGGGAGATTGGTCCTGTGCAAACCTACGTCAAGCTGGTAGAGCAGCATCTCAGTGCTATTGGAGGTATGGAGCACTTTTTCAAAGAT
This sequence comes from Notospermus geniculatus, assembly GCA_002633025.1. Classification (NCBI taxonomy): domain Eukaryota; kingdom Metazoa; phylum Nemertea; class Pilidiophora; order Heteronemertea; family Lineidae; genus Notospermus; species Notospermus geniculatus. The sequence goes on from NMRB01001197.1 coordinate 72,591, forward strand.
TTTGTTGCATGAAGTTATTTTCATCTGGAGACACCTATAGATAAGAATAGAACAAGTCTCTTCCATGCAGGAAAGTTTGAAGCAGTTTTGAAGCTAACCCTTTGAGGATTGAAAATTTTAGAATAATCACAACAAAACAAACATTGGGTCATATGAATAAAGACTAGTAAATGCTTTTACTTGGATTTTGCAATACAAATGCAGGAGGCAATGCTGTACAAATCTGAAGCAAAAGCATTTAGTCATATGAGAGAGAGGCTGGCCATAAACTAGTACCAGTAGTGTACTTCCACCAGGGTCATGAAGTTACAGCAGACAAACCATATAAAAGAGATCATCGCCATGGTGTATGTGTCTATGATCTATCTATCGTATATCTATCTATGATATATCCCCCCCAAGAGGTATCGATTTGAGTCCAAATTATTCAGCAGTCAGTCCCATTTCTATGGGAATAAACGACCATGCTTTGATTTCCAGCGTCAGGGTCTCTGCTGGAAATTTTTTTGAGGGTACTAATTTCTTCAAAATTAGCAAAAACCCCATGAAATTAAAGAAAATGGCCCTTTTCTGTTCCTTTGAGGGTACTGGCATCGTACCCTCTGGCAGAAACACTGTCTTGTTCCTTAAAATTGAATGACTGAATGAAGTTCTTTCACTTTCTCATCAGGGGCTGGAGCAATGTACTGTCTGCTGGAGATTGTGGCTGTTGCGAAGGTTTTCATGGCAACAAGGTTTACAAGCAAGATTGGCTGGGTAAAGGTAGGTTTGGCGTCAACATCATCATCAATTCAAGGTTCATTGTCAGAGTGTGCAGTGGAAAAATCTAGTGCCTGTCGCCTCTTAAAGCCCCACAATATTGAATTTTACGATATTTTCAAAGAGTTAGGAGACTGCACATAGAGGTCCCATAGCCTCATGAAGGTCCCCAAAATGCTTGCCTGATATGCATTTCGCAGAATCAAGGCCTAGTTTTCAGCACGCATTGGAAAAAACTGCAGGGAGAGCTCTAATGTATTCTGACAGAGCGTAGTACATTTTACACTACGCTGATGTCGTGACATCGTGCGAGAATCACGGCAATGATTTGCGTTTTTCACATTCAATACAGTGGGGCTTTAAGATCCTGCCAAGCTCTGTTCAACGACAGCCCATGGATTTCTATGGATGATTTACCGAGAGAGCCAACTCGTGTGATAAAACTCTCATGTAGAGTACTGCTAGCACCTTATCACAGTGGAGAATCGCCAGCCCATTAGCCGAGTTTCTCAGGTGGCAGCACTGTGATCCGAATTGGAACATGGCGGCTGTGTGTCACAAATGTTGAAGATGTCAACTCCAAAGCGGGGAGCAAGTACCGAAGATGAAAGGTATATACACTTAGACTATGCCGAGGATGACCTCCAGTTTATCGTCTATTAATCTAAAGCTTCCTTAATTGGAATTACGTAGTCGATTTTACATTTGAAGTGGAAAAGTTCAAGTGTCACTGCGATCAATCAAACAACCGGCCTAACACTACGAACATTTCCACTTCAAACAAAGAAACAACACTCCTTCAGCACCTATTTCGGCGTGTTCTATTGCAAATTATCACTAGATCATCCTCGAATTTACTTAAACTCGCACACCTCGACCGAAACTCTCCATCTTTCGCGTTTTAGTCGGCAACACACACATCAATATGTGACACAGCCACTCGACTCGGATCACAGTGCTGCCACCTGAGAAACTCCGCGAATGCGCTGGCGATTCTCCACGGTGCTTATGGAATTGAGGAAGGAAAAAAATACTTCTACATTTGCAACCATCGAATTTCATACCATATTTTTCAGAATTTCATGTTTTCAAGTCGCGACGATATGAGGGAGAATGCATCTCAACTTTTTGCCATCATCATCGCCGTGGCCGTGGATGATGCCACTTTTGTGAACCACATCAAAGAATTAATTGGCAATCTCAAAGATAAGGTACAGTTAATTGGCCCAGTCTGTTAATGTTTTATTAAAGTCCAGCAACATCTAAGCGCATGTGTCTAATGATGAAAGTACATGAAAAAGATCAATATATCTTGGGTTTTGGTAACCCTTTGAAGTTTGGTTTTTCAAGAAAAGTCTAATCCCCAACTTCAGTGAGCATCAGAGCTGAAAAAGTGCCAAAAGTTGCAGTAAAACTGTGATCAGAGCGATCTATACTCATCACCGCAGTTGCTGAAATTATGTTTGCCAGCATTAAATTTAATAGACAGGTCTCCAGTTGAAGCCTCTCGACACAGCGAGAGTGGACGTCAAACCGTTCATTGTCCCTGAAATTAAGAGTGTGTCTCTTGTTATTCAGTCGTTGGAGTGTCAGCATGGATCCCTGTTGGCTCTTGGCTACAGCATCAGTCAGAAGATACTGTGCCAGAGGCAGGCGTCTGGTGATGTCGTCATGGAAGACATGGAAACGGATGAGAGTTCGGTCAAAGTAGAGGACGCAGTGCTGGATGCTGTCAAAGCCATCGGTGAGTGAATTTAGGATCCAGGGGTCCTGCTGCACCTTTATTGAAAGTTCATGGTCAACTTCTTGAAAAGAAGAAGAAAAAAATTTGAAAAGTGTTTCAAATTTCATTGTGAGTTTTAAAGATTTGACAAAAAATGAGTGACTATATTGTCCGACACAACCTAGAGGTGGATGAATGGAATGCGGTTTGTGGTTGAGTGACATAATTGTGGTTACATATTATGCTGTAGTGAATCAGATGACTGGGGTTAATAATAAACACTGGCCTATACACTCTTCTCAGTCGGAAGTTTGTGGCTAAAATTGAATGTTCCACCTCTAGGTTGTGTCGGACTATACGCCCCTTTGACCCATGCTATTTTAATGCCATCTGGAACACTAAAAGTGTTAAAAAGTTGAGTTTTGAAGATTCTTAAGATTGTCGATATTATTTCTATCGTGTAGAAATGGTCACATTTGTGACAAGCTCTAACAAAAGTAGGCGCTTGTCGCAACCAAGGAAAGGGTTAACGGCCTTACAACACAGTAGTTGAAATGTACGTCTCTGGTCACTCTGCAGGTTGACAGTAGTATTGGACAGCAGTGATAATAGTTGAGTAAATTGATGACCAATTATGATCAATTGCGACAAGCACCTGCTTTTTGGTGGAATGGCTCATATTTGAAGACCGATGTGAAATTTTGTCGTTTGGTGTTTCAGTTTCCAAAGCATTTGCAGCAGTGGATGAAGCCTTTGAGCTGGGTAGGCCTATTAGGCAATTACCATACTTGTCAAACGGTTTTAGTTGAGACAATTTTGTTGGTGGGCAGAGTTATGCTACTTGAATGAATTTCTCCCAATAGTGTATGTATGATCATCAGTACATGTAAACTGGGTTCAAAATAGTGTGGTCTGGGAAAGCTTGGTTTTAGAGGTGATGTATGAAGAAGGTACGGTAGATGTATTTGTATTTAAGTAGGGGATGCCCATCTCCCCATTCCCACCGTCCCCTCCCTTAATCCTAGTCTATGTTTCAGCAGGATGTTTGTCATTCCAGTCAATCATTGAGTGATATGATGGGAATTGGTTGAGTTCTTAGTTCTTAGAAACTTTGAAGGAGTAAAAGTGTGTGTGTGTGTGGGGGGGGGCGAGCACTTCAAAAGAAGTGCGATTGGATTCTAGTACCGGTAATCTCCACAACCCCCCTTTGTTGATTTTTTTTAAAAATGACTATTTTTTACATTCTTTACTTTCGGTGCATTGATAATTGTCCTCATGTTTTTCACTAACTTCAGTCTCCATTAATATTGTCTCATGGAGCTTTGGTCGGAAGTTTGCTATACTGACTTGCTCCTTCCACCGTGGATCATACTCCCAAATGCTTTCGAGCAATTTGACGATGAGCAATTTGACGACAAAATTGAGTGTCTGTCTAAGGCCTCCACACATTTGTGTTAATTGCAGAGCGATTTTCAAATGCGCCGTTGTATGGAGGTGGCACAACAGAAAATAACAAATGAAATTTACTGCAGAACACCACAGCATGAAATGCAAAAGTACATGTATGTGGAGGCCTTTACTGATGACAGTAACAATACAAGTACACGTAGTAGCTTAATCCATTTCTCTGTCCTTTTAACAGGTGAGAACATCACCCGTAAGGAGAACGTATTGGCCACAGGTGCCATGATCGCCTTGGGGGAGATTGGACGATGTATGGCATTACCTTTGCCAGATGGAGACGAAAAGGAAGCTGGGAAGGATGATATCAGTAAATATTCCCTCGTCAAATCTCTTATAGACATCGTCCATTCCAGCAAGCAGCAAAATAAGGTAAGATTCAGGAGAGCAGTGTTCCCCTTTGAAATTTCTTGGGGGGGGGGGGATGGGGTGATAAAGGGAAGGCTGCCTATTGCATGTGATTGAAATACATAGGAGGGCTTTTCAACGCAAGGGAGTGTTTCGTGACCGACTTCACCCTCTAGATGAGTACCGGTATGATGATAATGGGCTGTACAAGCGATATAGGCTTGATATAAGTATAGGTGGGGTACCTATTTTGGCGTCTAAGCGGGGTTATCGTAAGGTCATGCAAGCTCAAAATGAATGAGAACCACGTAATCTTGATTCCATAGAAGGAATTAGGCCTTAGCAATGCATAAGGTGGAGTACCAAGTAAGGTGAGGTACCGTACTTAGAACCTTTTATGAATATGAGTTTAGGCAGATCACCTCCATAGGTAGGCTACCTAGAAGTTACATGTAGGTGCACCTATGTTGGGAAGTTATATGAATACGGGCCCTGATGTTTGAGAAGATTTTAAGACTAAGATACCCCTCTATTGGTACAAGTTTAATCAATCAAAATTGCATCTTCATTGATCACAGGTTAGAGAGAGGGCTTCTTTGACGTTAAGTTGCCTGTGCGTTGGAGAGGCCAACTTCTGCCATAGAAGGAAAGCAATCGAAGGACTCCTGGACTGTGCCCAGCCAAATCAACTCGACTTGCATTTCACAGTCGGTGAGGCCCTGGTCAACTGTGCTCTTGGTCCGTTCTCTCCCATGGCGCGAGATCTGTGGACGGAAGGAGAGAATGATTTCAAGGTAAGTTACGTTCGGCTTTTGATCCGAGGAACATTTTACGAGAAGACTAGAGGCAGGTGGGATATGTCTTAAAATTAGGCTGTTTCTATGCATGACCTACACTGTAATACAGTCTCAATTTACTTCTCATTATTCTCAGAATATCACCAAAAATCTTTCTCAGAAAATTGCGCAGCTCATTTGTATGTACCGGTAGTTGCCAGCCTGCGTGGCCTTGACCAGTTGAAACTTCAGCATTCAATTCATAAAAGCAACTGTACCCACTCAAAGCCCTCATGACTGGATTTTAGTGGATGGACGTGTGACTGTCTTACATTTTGTCCTGCCTAGACCACCCTGCACCAAAGTTACCCAATCCTGAAAAAGCAATAACAGATGCATATGCACTGTTCATTGGTGATGTACATCATGCAGTGCAGTGCATGATGAATGCTGGACGGGTTGGTGCAAAATGGTCTATACACTGTTCTCAAATTGACGTAAACCAACAAAGATCTGCACACTTCCGCCGAAATCTCAACCACAACCTCGATCTGAAGCTGAATGATGTAACGCAGACAACCCCACGACAGTGACTTCGAAGACATTGCGTCAGAGTCAACCATTGCTGAAACATGGACTGCATCACGTCATTCGGTTTCAGATCGAGTTTGTGATTGCGATTTCGGCGGTAGTGCGCAGATCTGCAAATTCGACAATCGTTTATTGACATATACGGATGATTTTCTTTGCAGCCCTTTGTCAAGGACCCCAGGGAGGAGCTGGAATGGTTGGTCAACTTGCTCCTGAGGAAATACATTGTACACGTGAATCCTCACATCAGACAGGCCGCCTGTATTTGGTTGGTGTCTGTTGTGAAGAGATGTGGCACACGACCTCCAGTCCAGGCTCGTCTGCATGAGGTACAACCTGCATTCATGAACATGCTCTCTGAAAGTAATGGTATGTATTCTGTGTGTGTTTCTGTTTAGTGTATTTTATCTTTACGGTACAGCTCACCCTCGCTATAACGTACTCACTGGGATCCATGGCAAAAGTACGTTATAGCGAGGGGTACGTAATAGCGAGGGAGCTCCGTTCCCGGCATGTTACGGGACAAAACGCACTGTCATGCAACATGGGATTTGCCTTGCAGATCCGGACATTGATTTCGTGGACTTTATCATTGTTAAAAGGATATTTTATACATTAGGAAGTGTAAAAACTGATTGAGTTTAGAATATCAAGTAAATTGAGTAACATACAGTCGTTGTTTACACCATTTTGCCATATGTGGAGCACATTTGACCAGCAGATCTAGCTAAAGTTGATCGTTGGGCCGGGGTTTTTCTTGGAATTTGCTGATTTTGCAAAAAAATGGAGATCCATTGAAAAAGTACGTTATATCCGTGAGTACGTTATGGTGAGGTACGTTATAGCGAGGGTGAGCTGTACTTGGTAGAATGGCATGCACCAGGTTGGAATTCAGACTTGTACAGTGAGGGCCCGTTGAGGCCTTCGATTGCCCATTTTCCCTTGTGTGGGACAAATCAACCATGAAAAGGGCATTTTTGCAGGCAACTGGTCTGGTTACAGTATGATTCACCCTAACTTCAACATGGGCAAAGTGCCAAGCTTGGAAATGTGCACAAGTCAGTGGTAAATAATCCATGTAGCAGTTACCTAATGATGTTAGGGTCACTTCTAGATTTAAAAATTTTCTGTGGGAGGTCCCCCCAGAGCCCCGCCAGCACAAGCACTTTCGGCGCCTGCCTTCGGCAGCCCTGACCCCCTCCGCCAAAAATCCTGGATCCACGCCCGACCAGATCGTTAGTTCTATTCAGGTTACGATGTTATTATTCAGAGATGACTCAGGATGTAGCTTCCAAAGGCCTCGGTGTGGTGTATGAGAACTGTACCAAGGAACAGAAGGATGGACTCGTCTCTGCTCTTGTCGGCACTTTGATGAGTGGAAAGAGGTGAGACTTCAGCTACCGGGGTACATTTGATATTTTGGTTGGTATGTTGTTGCCCTCCTTGTGGATTGTTTGGACTTTGGAAATAAGTTTCCTTATATGTGACCTGTGACAGCAAAATGAGTCGGAATGCGTACAGAAGAAGACCCAAGGTGAACCAATGGTTTGTTGATTTCAGTATTTTCTGCCCATTGTGAAATTTGGCTTTGTCCATTTCTGCATTGTTCTCTGGTGTTATCTTGGGTCTTCTTTCTGGCACGTTCCGACTCAGTTTGCTGTACGGGTCACATATTTCCAAAATAAGTTTCCATGGCGAAATTGTTTGTATGATTAAGAGATATCATTCAATATCTTTCACAATATGCTTATGCCAGAAAAAAGATTTTGCTGTTACAGAACTAATGTATTGTAAGTATCTTTTGTTGGAAAATCCTGCTATCTTTTTTGTCAGTTTTAAACCTTTTGAATCCTGTTTCAGGCCTAAAGCTCAAGTAACTGGTGACACCAAGATGTTTGAAGAAGGATCCCTTGGAAAGACTCCTGAAGGGTTTGTATTGCCTTTTTCTATTTCGTTGACTTTCTCCCTTCAACTACTCAAATTTTTGCCAAGTTAAGGTTTGTGACTAAATAATTAGATGAATATTCTGCAGAATGAGTTAAATACAGGTCAGAAGAGAAAGGATCTTTTGGTGAGAGTAAAGCGTTTGGAAGCATATTCGTTTGGAAACATTTGATAATGAACTGTGTTAGGCCTACTGCCATTTGTGTGGCGGTCTAGGAAAACCCGTCGGAAGTCGCTGAATGATCAACAAGGATTGTTAGATTGCCTGTGCATTGATCTGCTTCTGTTCACCTGTTACGTAGTAGGCCTACATTGCAGCTATTGAAATGTGCGGGTTCACCAAGGTCATTAGCACTTTTCCTCAAACGCGACATCCGATGGGTTTTCCTAGACCGCCTCACATTTCCTCTCTTGTCATTTTTACCACTCTATTATATATACTGGAACACAGAAGGTTCAATTTATCCTTCCCTAAGATTTTGCTTTGGACCTGAGAACAGCACGTCATTCTGTTAGCTGGTATTACATTGATGTATATGTTGGTAGCAGACCAAAATGTACCGGTATGTCTTGTCTGTTTTTCAGAGGAAGCCTTTCAACCTACAAGGAGTTGTGTGCAATTGCTAGTGATCTCAACCAGCCAGATTTGATCTACAAGTTCATGCATTTGGCGAATCACAATGCAGTGTGGAATTCTAAAAAGGTAGGCAACCATTTCAGGGGCGGATCCAGGATTTTGCCTACGGGGGGTGCAGACAGGGCCAAAAGGGCAATACCCTATGGAAAAGCCCAGGCCTCTTCAGGGACTTAGATTTAAGCATATGTACATCATATGCTATGCAAACAATGGATTCGAATTCACATCGATTTCCGTAATTTGAAGCCAGAAATTCGAATTCGTTAGCCTATATGTGTGAAGAGCATCCTCGATGAAAGGCGAGAGCTAGCGACCTGGACGGGGCGGGACAGGGCCATACGAAGGTCCCGGAGTTTTGGG